>JBAIZL010000005.1:32163574-32188574 GCA_036971475.1 Prosapia bicincta
TTATTGTATACTATATTATCCTCACATATTTAATCCTCACCACTTTAATTCTTGCATATTAATTCTATACTATATTATCCTAACATATTTAATCCTTTCATAATTTTTTAATCCTAACCAATTTAATTTTCGCCAATTTAATCCTCACGTTTTTAATCCTTATTTTCAATACTTATTATTCCATTTATTGGTAATAATAATAAAATGTGATGACAGTCAAACAATAAAATACATTAAATGACGTAAATTGTCATTCCCAAATGATAGAATATTTTATCTTCTTATGAAGATGCACAGGGTTCCCTCCTTCATTCCAGATCCATCATCCTTCTCACTTTTAGGATTAAAAAAAAATTATTGTTAATTTAGTAATCCTAACTATACAATCCTATAACAGTTGTGAGTTATTAAAAATAGCAATTTAGAGAAACGTTTAGAGTTTTTATGAAGAAACAGAAAGATGAAATCTACTTTGGTATAACCATATGCGAAGAACTACTGAGAGGTTGGAAATGGAAACCAAGTTGAAGAAGGAAGGATTGCAACGGAACAAACTAATACAAATGGCGATGGAAAATAAAAATATAGAATGGTTGGAGTAAACAGATAACAGAAGCTGCATAAGGCACGGATAAGTAAGCGAATATCGAACAAGAGTTGCTTTGGCCACAGTTCCAAACCTACCAACTTCCTCTCGCGTCTGTCTAGCTTCTGTCACGCAATTTTATCCGTCTATTTACACGCTCGCTTACTATTTTATGGGGGAAACCTTTATACTTAATTAGAATTAATTTTCAGAACCATGACCTGGTTCGGTTACAAACACACGCGCCACGCCCTGACTTAATTATTGAGTCTATTTCAACGCGATATCAGTCTAGCGTTATGTAGGACATAGTTTTATATTAAATGGAATTTATTTCTGTTTACGTTAGGATTTTATTCCAACACATAAATTTTACAGGATGCAGAAAGTACGGGAAATGCATTGTGACTAGAGATATACCTACTCTTCAAAGATATAGACATTTATTTTACTTACGTATTGGCACTGTGTTTGTAGGAGCATGTATGTACACCAAGAAAAATACTCACACACACACACACACACACACACACACACACACACACACACACACACACACACACACACACACACACACACACACACACATATATATATATATATATATATATATATATATATATATATAATGAAGGATAAATCCTTTAGTTTAAAGGTATGCATTTAGGAAAAGGTACGAATAAGATAAAGACAAACGGATACATTTACCTGGCCAACGTGTTATTATTTAATATAATCAATCAAGCTGTTTACAATCGCATAAAAGGAGTACGAGAAGGATTATGAAATTTGGAAGGATTAAGCCAAGCCCATAAAATCCTTCGTTAGGAACAGAGAGATAATGACTTACAGTCATAAAAGTTTTCAGTAAAACACTTAAACATATATTAGTACACTTGCCTACAGTAGCATTCAATTTCTTCATTATTGAGGTATTTGTTTTCTGGAGATGTGTCCATTTGTCAACGCAGACTGTATTTCAGAGGTATTATGAGGTTATGTGAGTTATAATGTAATTGGGTGTTAAGTATGTGTTTTCGGTGTAGTTTGAAATCCTTGTGTATATTTTATACTGTTCGGTCGTGTACATGGAATTAAATATTCTTATTCAACAAACACCTCAGCGATCACTGCTCGAAAGGTGTCGTCAAACGCACACCAAGAGAAATTCTTTGATGCTTTTGTGTTCTCTGTATGGGCCAAGAAGAACAGATTAAAAAAGAAATAAACGCAGGTAATTTAAGACATATCGAAGATAGATAAACATTGGACGGATTTTAAGGGCGTGACCTTGTAACAGCAAGTTTCCATTTAAGTGGGTTTTTAGGTAATACGTCTACCTAAGAGCTACATTTTTGTATTTTTTATAAAGAACCAATAAAATTGTGTCTTTTCGGCTTTGCAGACATGACCAAGAACCTGTATTTTTAGAATTTGTAACGGCCCTGCCCATACAAGCCATGTTTTATTCCTGTCTACAAAATACTAGAGCAAAGCATGTGAGTATAGTCTCCAATATTCATCACTTCATCCCTACTGTAGGAATTCTCTGCAGAGAGATTTCTAATGTAGTAGAGAACTCTCTGCAACTCAACTGAAAATTGAGTCTAATCCTGAGAAGAGACTTACAACTCTTGGTTTGGATGTGTTTCTTCTATTATTTTACACTCTCCTTATATATATATATATATATATATATATATATATATATATATATATACACGTATCTTGTTTATATTTTCAATCATTAATAAAATACCTTTTTTCGTCCACAAAAGTTTAAATACATTTTTTTATACTTGTAGAGGGTGACAATTGTTGGTAGCACAGTTTAAAAAAAATATTATTGTAGGCCTATTAATTAAATTTAATGAAATAATTTTAATTTTATATGGGAGGATTTAATATTATATGGGATTTTAAAAAACTTTCACAAAGTAGATTAAAGGAAGGATTGTGCTTATGGGTAGGATTAAGGTAAGTATATAATCTCCACTAGTAGAGGATACAAGGGTCATGATGATGTGTATGCAGTGTCACGTAGACTTACTCTCTATCGGGGAATTACAGAGGTGTCTACCAGTTACAGCGACTTGTATGCAGAAGGATATGAAAGGGTAGATGAAATTATACAGGACGAAGGAAGTAGGTATTTGTATCTTGGTACTAGGGATAAGTACGGCTCGCGTGGGCAAAGTCACGTAGACTTACTCTCTATCGGGGAATTACAGAGGTGTCTACCCGTTACAGCGATTTGTATGTTGAAGGATATGAAAGATTAAATGAAATTATACAGGACTAAGGAAGGTGGTATTTGTATCTTGGTACTGGGGATAAGTACGGCTCGCGTGGGCAGGGTCACGTAGACTTACTCTAAATCGGGGACTTACAGAGATGTCTACCCGTTACAGCGATTTGTATGTTGAAGGATATGAAAGATTAAATGAAATTATACAGGACTAAGGAAGGTGGTATTTGTATCTTGGTACTGGGGATAAGTACGGCTCGCGTGGGCAGGGTCACGTAGACTTACTCTAAATCGGGAGCTTACAGAGGTGTCTACCCGTTACAGCGACTTGTATGAAGAGCGATATGCGAGGGTAGATGAAACTATACGGGACTAAGGATGGTGGTATTTGTATCTTGGTACTGGGGATAAGTACGGCTCGCGTGGGCAGGTCACGTAGACTTACTTTCTATCGGGGCCGTACAGAGGTGTCTACTCGTTACAGGCACTTGTATGAAGAAGGATATGCGAGGGTAGATGAAACTATACAGGACTAAGGAAGGAGATATTTGTATCTTGGTACTGGGGATAAGTACGGCTCGCGTGGGCAGGGTCACGTAGACTTACTCTCTATCGGGGCCGTACAGAGGTGTCTACTCGTTACAGGCACTTGTATGAAGAATGATATAAGAGGGTAGATGAAATTATACAGAACTAAGGAAGGTTGTATTTGTATCTTGGTATAGGGTATATGTACGGCTCGCGTGGGCAGGGTCACGTAGACTTACTCTAAATCGGCGCCTTACAGAGGTGTCTACCCGCCACAGCGACTTGTATGGAGAAGGATATGAAAGGGTAGATGAAACTATACAGGACTAAGGAAGGAGGTATTTGTATCTTGGTACTGGGGATAAGTACGTCTCGCGTGGGCAGGGTCACGTAGACTTACTCTCTATCGAGGCCTTACAGAGGTGTCTACCCGTTACAGTGATTTCTATGAAGAAGGATATGAAAGGGTAGATGAAATTATACAGAACTAAGGAAGGATGTATTTGTACTTGGTACTGGGGATAAGTACGGCTTGCGTTGGCAGGCGACGAAGACTTACTCTCTATCGGGGAATTACAGAGGTGTCTACCCGTTACAGTGATTTTGTATGAAGAAGGAAATGAAAGAGTAGATGAAACTATACAGGACTAAGGAAGGTGGTATTTGTATCTTGGTACTGGGGATAAGTACGGCTCGCGCGGTCACGTAGACTTACTCTAAATCGGGACCTTACAGAGGTGTCTACCCGTTACAGCGACTTGTATGAAGAGGGATATGCGAGGGTAGATGAAACTATACGGGACTAAGGAAGGTGGTATTTGTATCTTGGTACTGGGGATAAGTACGGCTCGCGTGGGCAGGGTCACGTAGACTTACTCTCCATCGGGGAATTACAGAGGTGTCTACCCGTTACAGCAATTTGTATGAAGAAGGATATGAAAGGGTAGATGAAATTATACAGAACTAAGGAAGGATGTATTTGTATCTTGGTACTGGGGATAAGTACGGCTTGCGTGGGCAGGCGACGAAGACTTACTCTCTATCGAGGAATTACAGAGGTGTCTACCCGTTACAGTGATTTTGTATGAAGAAGGAAATGAAAGAATAGATGAAACTATACAGGACTAAGGAAGGTGGTATTTGTATCTTGGTACTGGGGATAAGTACGGCTTGCGTGGTTAGGGTCGCTGTACTGATAAATCTGTGCTCAGAGCTTGTCTTTCATTTTTAAAGTGCAATTGACGATTCATTAACTAAGGTTTTCTTTATTGTGCGACAGTTCTGCGTTGGAACACAGAATGCAGCACCAGTACGACTCTATCGCTGAGCTGTTACACTGGGCAGGTAAGCCTATAGGACAGTCCCGTAATGATGCAAGTGACATATTGTGACATTATCTGGCCAACACGCCCAGTCAGGGATCAAGCTATCTCCTCGTGCCTAGATTAGGTTGTGATTGCACTTACGGCGCGCCGTTGCAAAATGCCAGTTACAACATGGTTAACGATTGCTAAAGTGGCAAAACTGTGTTGCTATTTTTGTATAAAGTAAAGAGTATCTGAGAACACCTGAGGTGGTTTTTTTTTGTTTGGTTTATTAAATTTAAAAGCGCACATGGTCTAGTAGGGATGTGGTAGGGATGTAGTAGGGATATGGAGAATGTCAGGAGGAGTATTGCAACCTCTTAGTCTAAAAGGCGACAGATTCACACGAACCGAGTTTTACGGTTTATGCAGATCTAAACTCTCTTTCCCCTCCGTGTAGCGACACCTTACTTCCAATACTGTTGTACTTTAAAGGTACATTTGAAACCTTCCTAAATTTAGTAAAGAGTAACTCTAGGCCTACCTGGGCACAGTTTATTGCGCTCATTGTACTTAGCTTGCAAGAAACACTGCTAACTGTTGAGTTTAATAATATTTTATAAGTAAATTTAAAGATTTTAGTAAATACATTGATTCGAACAAAATGTCCCACCAAGTCCTCTAGTCGATGAAATAAACCTAGCATAAAACTGTGCCAAAGCACATTAGCAACTGTTCGAGTGTGAAACAGGGAAATAAATAAAGAAGACGAAGCTCGAAGAAAGAAGACAGTCGGTCTTATATCCCTTCGTCCGGCAGCAAAGGAAGGATATGATGTTGGAGGTTATCTAAAATCCAGCATGTGAACCAACCTTCGCACGATCGACCCTCAAACCCCCGAACCGGGGGACTAACGTCAGTCCCATAACGGTGCCACGACCAGTGGTAGCAGTATGTAAGGTCTGGACTGCTCCAGTCCTCCCCTGAGACGAGACGTACCATCTAGACCCTAAGGTTCGCTCCAGAACCTCCGCGGGACTAAAAGCCCAGGTTTCCCGTAGCTCCGTACCCCGGTTAGATCGGTTCGGAACCATTAGTTCAGTCTAGATAGTGCATTCGGACCTTTATTCAAGCTAGGTAGGCCATATTTAATGCTGGACCTTCAGAAAGGTGACTTTGTCTAAGGCAGCCCTTGAAAGTTTTCCCTAACCACAAAAAAAATGCTTGAAAAATACAAATATTCCCTGCGTTATTTCCAGTCCTAAAAAAAAAAAACAACCCATGTCCTATATTCTTAGCTACAGTGCTACAAAAGGACGATGCTGTAAAACCAAATTCCCTCCCCTGACTGACCCTCATATGTGAAACCTTAATTTTCCCTGTATGCCAGGAATCTTATCTGCTATTCCTATAAGGCATGCCGACAGTAATCAACACCCAAGCGCTATTAAACAATATAAAGCTCCGGTTCCTGGGATGCATCCCCTTCCCTGGATCTTGCCTGTTGTCTTTCCCTCCCATACCTCTCCTTTATGCACCCAATACAGAATTGGTTTATTTTTATTCTAGAATAAATGCGAAACCATGCTGTTATGACGATTTCGAATTACCTCACCTATCTAACCACAAACGTTTTCATACCCCCCAGATAATGACATTACATCTATTAATAACGTTCGAGCAATAACAATAAAGAGACCTACTTTGAAGACACGTTTTGTGTCCATTCAGCATTAATTCAGATTAGCATCGGTTTAACATAAACTAGTGACGGCCGTCGTTGGGAACACATCCTCCAGTTGTTCGCGCCCCCCGCAGAGCGCTACTGTTGTTGGATTCCTCGATACATCAGGTTTGTCAGAATACACTGAAGGTTATTTATACCTAGGTTATGATTGTTAATGGACTTCCAACACCCGGCAACTGCGATCCTAAGGCTAGGCGCTGGCTTTATGTTAATGATCTATCCGTGGCGAACGAACACGGCCCGGGCCTACATTATTGTTCGCCATAAGTTATGAGATAAGATTAAAGTTTTAGGGCGTTTTCGATGAGTAGAAACATAGATTATTGCGCTCAACATAAATAATATATTTCGTGTAGGAGACGGACGGGTTACACTCAGCTAAATCTTTCTCAGCTGGTAATAACTTTTAGACTCCAAAAGCTACGATATATTAACTAAAAGGTTATAAATATTTTAATTCTAAATTAATCTTTCGCTCTCGCGTAATTTATTGTTGGCTACTTTACGCTTGTTCTAGAAGGAAATTACCTTTCTGGAAATTTGTTCGCGTCACAGAACTGGAGTTCACATTGTTGATAGAGGGATCTACTTTTAGAATTAAATATTGTGTACATTGTTAACGTTATATTCCAACAACATAACTACAGTACGATTCAAACCTGAACATGCGACAAATATTTTCCCTGACAACAAGAACGATAAAAAGTTTGTTTCCATATTTATTCGTAAGTATATCTCACAGTCCTTTTAAATATCTACCTCTACAGAGTGGTGGAACAACAAGAACGATAAAAAGTTTGTTTCCATATTTATTCGTAAGTATATCTCACAGTCCTTTTAAATATCTACCTCTACAGAGTGGTGGAACAACAAGAACGATAAAAAGTTTGTTTCCATATTTATTCGTAAGTATATCTCACAGTCCTTTTAAATATCTACCTCTACAGACTGGTGGAGCAACAAGAACGATAAAAAGTTTGTTTCCATATTTATTCGTAAGTATATCTCACAGTCCTTTTAAATATCTACCTCTACAGAGTGGTGGAACAACAAGAACGATAAAAAGTTTGTTTCCATATTTATTCGTAAGTATATCTCACAGTCCTTTTCAATATCTACCTCTACAGAGTGGTGGAACGCGTAAATGTTTTACAACTCCGATCGAGAGTAGGTATAAGGCAGGAATGACCTTGATAATCACAGTGATGGGCGAATATCTTTCATCATGAAATAATTATACCTTATCGTGTATAAGGTAGATAGATCTTTTCTACACAGTAGACAGTAGGTATACTTCAGTTGAGCGACCCTGCCAACGCAAGCCATAATTTCCCCTACTAACAGTAACAGTGGTTTCTTAGTAATTTAACTCTACTTTAGGGATACAAATATAGAAATATTAACGAAAAATATGTAAAAAAATAGGGATTCAACAAGAAATCCTAGTAGTCCTGGTAGCTACTATGTTACAATCATCGGTCGCGTAGTCAGGATCGCTTACTTAAATTAGTCTTCTACCCTCTACAAAAATCCTAGTTGTGTACCCAAGACCCGGTTAAAAAAAAATACCTGTAAAGTTTCGCCAAATTTTGTAATTTTCTAAAACTCCAATTTGTTTGTTTTAAACTTTCACTAACGGATATTCCCACTATAAAACGACGTGACATCTATTTTAACCGCAATGAAATCAATATTTACTGTTAAGAAATAAAGAACAACAAAGCCCTCTCGAAAACGGAACAGAAAAACTGACGGAAAGGTTAGGACACAAAGCATATTATACCTGAGCCCTCTTAAATTATTGGCCAATAAAGGAGGGTAGTTTTGTTGATAAATGAAAGTTAAGCCACCAAATACAGGGTGTAACACAGACGTCACGTCACTCACTTAGGGTGAGATCTCGCACTGTGCCACTTGTACGATTGATGTCGATACAAAGGCGCGACTGTTTCGACCAGTGAAGTGTGTCTGTATTTCATCAATTGATCTGTCACTAGAATCTATTTTTCCCTAGGCCTTTTTGTAACCGCTTATTGAAGAAATAGCTGAGCAGTGTGGTCCTTTTGCCCTTGTAGACTGCTTATATTTTACGCCATTTTGGGGTAAACCAGACCATGATTACGGTAGAGAGTAGATCGTCGACACGAATTCCCAGTTCCTTCTTCAACCTTCTACCTATACGAGGGTGGGGTGTAAGTGGTAGACACGTGATTCTATGATCCCTTCCGATGCCACTTTTGTTTACCTGAACCCTATAATCATTTATAGCAACGTGACATCTATCCTTTATACATATTATATACATACTTCTAATGCGGCAATACCTTTAATAAGGTGTTACCTTAAAGTATGACACTATGATTAAGCAAAGTTATGGGTATAATGCTTACCTTTCTTCAATCTCGCAGACACTACCCCCTACTCCTCCCCTACTCAACCTACTTTCTCTATCTTATCACGTATCAGACTAATCTCTAACGCAGCGGATACATCCCCTACTCAGCCTATTCTATCTACCTCATCTTCAATACATCATACACAACTCGATTTCATCTCTAACGCAGTTTATAGGCCCTGCATCCCCTACTCACCCGATTTGTCCTACCTCATCTTCAATATATCATACACATCTCGATTTCATCTCTAACGCAGTAGGCTATATAGGCCCTACATCCCCTACTCACCCTATTTTTCATGCCTCATTTTGAATACATGCATATACATCTCCATTTCATCTCTAACGCAGCATATACATCCCCTAATCACCCTATTTTTCCTACCTATGTCAATACAGCATACACATCTCCATTTCATCTCTAACGCAGCATATACATCTCCTACTTACCCTATTTTTCCTACCCCATCCCCAACTCAGCATAGACATCTCTATCTACCTTATCCCTTCTACAGCTGTACAATGTACATCCCTACCTCGTCCCTAACGCAACGCGTACTCTGATAGATCCTCCACACGATGCACATATTTACAAAACAATAGGGGAACGCATGTCCCTTGTAGAGTCCACTAAGGAAAGCTTAACCTATCTAACCTTTCTCCGTGTTTAACGCTTCACATCGACGATATATCGATACCTAAAACCACGCGTTGTACGCGACCAATCAGAAATTTAAATTCACGTATCCCGCGACGGTTGCACAACTTTGCCAGACTAATTAACAAGCCTTCAAGCATCGAGGCCTACCTTGTCCCTATTTCCGGTATCGATATGCAAATCCTGCGTGCACTTCCGTCGGCATACCTAGCGTCTCGTCATATCCTGTCCTGAATATGTATGACACACTTTCCGACTTAACTGACAGTTAATGAATTGCAATTCGAATCGAGCGTCGATGAGCGGCTAGCGCCGTCAAGGTGCACTCTCGTTATGCAGACTTCCTTTAACGACCAAATAAATCTAACATTAGGCCTGCTTACATTAACAAGTGCTTAATTTGACTCGTTTCAAACGATCAGCCGTCTTCTGTACAACTAAAATAATTTACTGTATAGCGCTTTATTAATTTTAACGACCTGTTAATTAATTTGCGCTTGCATGAACGTTAATGGTTTAGTGATTTAGGAAGCCGATTTTAATTGACTAGATGTTTTTAGAATTTGTAGGAAAGCACTTGTTAACATTAAAATACACGACGCTACGAGATTTAAAAAAATTTAATTAGATGTCAATCTTAGAGATAACGGTGGTTTTAAAGTAATGTTTAATAAAGAAGCTGGGTACTTTTTTCTTGAATTAGAATCCAGTTTGACTGATATCGTATCACACGGGGAGAGACTTGAAACGCTCCCGATTTACGAGAAATAAAGAGGTTAAGGGGAACAGAAAGTGACTGGCATTTGTAGAACTAATGTGTATAAAATCTCCTAGAGGAGATACAGGGGCATCGTGGTAACGTCTCTGAGGTACAAGTGGCTTTATCAGGGTCATAAAGGGTTGTTGTCTACCTCATAGTAAGAAGGATAAGGAAGGGTAGATGGAGATGAGTAGGACTAAGAGAAGGGGATAATGATCTCCTAGAGGAGATACAGGGGCATCGTGGTAACGTCTCTGAGGTACAAGTGGCTTTATCAGGGTCATAAAGGGTTGTTGTCTACCTCATAGTAAGAAGGATAAGGAAGGGTAGATGGAGATGAGTAGGACTAAGAGAAGGGGATAATGATCTCCTAGAGGAGATACAGGGGCATCGTGGTAACGTCTCTGAGGTACAAGTGGCTTTATCAGGACCATAAAGGGTTGTTGTCTACCTCATAGTAAGAAGGATAAGGAAGGGTAGATGGAGATGAGTAGGACTAAGAGAAGGGGATAATGATCTCCTGTTACTGGGGGTACCCCCTCAACCCTGGTTACCCAAGTCGTGGTGGGCAGAGGATTCATTCAGATAGCCCCTCGAGAAAGTCGAGGACCGTCATGGGCTAGATAGCCCAGTCCTCATCATCTCTACCCACTACCAGAGAGATGAGGGAGGACCTTAGTCAAAGTGTCTATCCTAATAATAACAGCGCATAAAGCTCTTCTGATACCAAGAGTGTGGAAGAATCGAGGCCCGTTAGGCTTTCTTCCTACACTCTTGAGGATCGTATTGCCTACCATACGCCTTACACATCCAACAGTTCGCGCTACGTTCCTATAATTTATGACACCTTCAGCCTAGAAACGTTCACAGCTAATGCAATAAGCCGATTAGGCTTAGCCCAAAATGGAGTGTTTTTAATTAATAGGCACATTTCCGTCACTGAGCATAAGCCATTGCCCTTACATAGGTTGCTGTGTAAAGTGTTTTGAGCCCAGCAAATGTGCTGAAACGTGTTAAGGTTTTATTTGCAAAGTGTTATATAACTTGACTCAAAGTGAACTGACCTTTACAACCTATGTACCTTGTACGGTCACTGGGAACGTAATAAAGGACTTTATGTACACATATTTTATAAGATTGCATGTAGCTATGTTTACAACTACAGTACAGCTGTTATATAATACAACGGAGGCTATCCAAGAAATAGATGTTTTGGGATTTTATCGTTTTAAATAACCGTCTTGATTAGTATTGCCCTTGGAGGGTTGATCTGGAAGTAAAGCTTCTCTTTAAGGGGGGTTTCCTCGTGTTGGGAGGACATACCACGCATCGACAGCGTCGTTTAAGTAGGCATTACCAACGGAGTCAAGGAGAGATGTCTACCTATATGACTGTATGGCGATATAAAACGTTGAAATCAGGTACGAAGCTTTTCGGCGAGTAGATACAATTGTCTGTGTTGAAACTACCTGTGGTTGTCGAAGAACATGCAAAAACTTATGCAATGCCAGTTCGTCGAAAAATGAACTCTGTACATGAGACCCACGTTGACTACTCGGTCCCAAGTTCAACACCAGAACAGTTCCAGGTTCCCAACCGGTGGAAATACCCTGAAACAAACCATTTAGTTAAAAGACTTTTATGAATAGAAAATAAACCCTAGTTTTAGCTAGAGATATAACGTCTTTATATATAATCAGACACATGGAACGTTTGGGTTAATTTTAAAACAATTTTAATAAATACTGAATCTTTTTCACCATCAACTGACACGTGGTAGAATTGCCTTACTTGGGCCTTCAACGAAGATAATGTGACCAGCACTACCCTTCAACCTCTCATTATTACCCTATGTATGGACTGCCACAGGATGAGTCAATCTGAGGATTGAAAATGACGGTGAGGTCGAAGTGCGCATGTGGTTAAGTCGAGGGTAGTGTTGAAGAACGCAGCCTACAAATCGCATCGAATGGCAAAAATGTAAAGAAAGTTATAACATACAAGGAATATAAAAATACTTGAAAAAAGCGGTTAATGAAAATTTAAATACAATTTTAGCTGGTTGAGCTGGTTAAATCTTTTTACGTAATAACGAATAGAGAGTTTTTATAAATGCAGACAATTTCCACAATAATCCTCAACGAAAGTGTAACATATACAATTTACGAACAAATTCCTTCCCGTCATAATAAATAGGGTAATAAGAAACTTGTTGTTAAAGTATGAAATAAAAATCCTTGCAGACCTTAGCATGTACGATCTAATACTCTCTTCCTCATGAGACGGTTAGTAAGCCTATGCTAAAAGGTGCGATCAACCGTGCATAATTGTCCTAGGGTCTACCTGCGCAACGTAACCATAGCATTGGGTGCCCAGAAATAATCCGCTTACTAATTTCCTGATCAGTTGCGCAGTTCCACCCTGTCCTGAAAAGGCACAATAAAACGTTATACCGTATTGGAGACCGTCCCCAAAACTCTTAAACCTCCTAGGCAGTTTCAAAAACAATTTTACAAAAATAACGCTGATATAATAAAAATGTAGTGAAAATTGTTACACAAATTTTAACTCGCCGTCCCATTAACCCTTGGCAATCGAATGAAATTGTTTAATAGACATCGATATTTGAATAAAGTTTAAGGTGAAATTAAAACAAGTTCAGATTAATTATAAGCATATGTCCTCATCTTATAAATGAGACATCGTTTTAACTACAATTTTTTTTAAAAACCCAGGCCTTTTCTATCCGACTTACGGGCATTCAAATTGCAAAACAGCCTCCGAGGTATCAAAATACACAGACTTAACTGAAGAAATGTGGTCTGACGCCGTTCTTGTTTATTTATTGTTAAAGTGAACTCTGCTTATAGAAGTACGTCGGAAATGTGGCCACGTTGTGTAGAGACGGCGACCGGGCCAGATTCCTTGATAATCTGTCTGGTCGGGCGACTGGAAAGATTCTCACAAACCACTCAAACTGGTTATTGACCTATTATGACATTTTATCGTTGTATGTATCTCCGGTCCGGTGCAAACCGAAATATCTTGCGATTGTCACAGCTGTTTGCGAAAACAACTGGATTGAACATTTCTTCGTTTCTTGATAGAAATACGTTTTGCAAAATGTTTCGATCAAGTGAAAACATACACGTAAACTGTGTCTAGGCGTAGAATCTCCAAACCTAAATGCTCTCCGAAGCTATTCAAACCTAGTTCCTACAAATACAAGTAATTATTCTAAAGATAAAAGTTTAATTTAAATAGTATAAAAAAATAATTGGAATAAAAACGTTACGCCGTATAAACCAATGTTTTCCTTCAGTATAAATTAGCATTCCTATTCTAGTAATACAAGCACAAACCTCTTATCCTTTCCTTGCTCCTTCTGTCCGTGGAGGAACAAGGGATCTCTTCACAAATGTACTTGGGTAGACACTGCTTCGGTTCGACCTCTTCACTACTCGTAGACTAAAGACACATCTTACATCTGTTCAATGCTGTGCAGTGATTACTGTTATTCCCGAAGGATCATATTGTCCTTCCTTGTAGTTAACGGTCCCTCTTCATTTCTTACCCCTCTTATTAAATAGAGAGTAACGGGTAGAGCGTAGTTTAGGTTTAGTCATGTCAAATACTCGGTGCTGATTCAAAATAATTCTGTTGCTACTCTGAGCCGATCTATTACTCGCAATACATTTTCATCCTCCAGTGAAGTGTCAAATACTCAATGCAACTTCAGTACGATCCTGTTGATGATCTGAGCCGATCTATTTCTCACAATACATTCTCATCCTTCATCGAAGTGTCAATTACCCGATGCACCTTCAGTACGATCCTGTTGCTAATCTGAGCCGATCTATTACTCACATTACTTTCACATGCTCCACAGACTTGCGAAGTACACGATGCTCTTTCAGTACGATCCTGTACTTAATCTGAGCCGATCTATTACTCACAATACATTCCCATGCTCCACAGACGTGTCAAGTACTCGATGCAACTTCAGTACGATTCTGTTGCTACTCTGAGCCAATCTATTACTCATAATACTTTCACATGCTTCACAGACATGCAAAGTACTCAGGGCTCATTCAGTACGATCCTGTTCCTACTCTGAGCCGATCTATTACTCAATAATACTTTCACTTGCTCCACAGACGTGCCAAGTACTCGACTCTCTTTCAGTACGATCCTGTTGCTACTATGAGCCGATCTATTACTTACAATACTATCCCATGCTCCACAGACGTGCCAAGGCCTCAATGCTCTTTCATTAAGATCCTGTTGCTAATCTGTGCCGATCTATAACTCACAATAACTTCTCATCCTCCAGCGAAGTGTCAAGTACTCGATGCAGCATCACTACGATTCTGTTGCTACTCTGAGCCAATCTATTACTCACAATACTTTCCCATGCTGTACAGGCGTGTAAGTACTCGATGCTCCTTCAAAACAATTCTCTTGTTACTCTGAGCCGATCTATTACTCAAAATATATTCGTATCCTCCAGAAAAGTGGCAAGTACTCGATGCAACTTCGTTGCTAATCTGAGCCGATCTATTACAATACTTTCACATGCTCCACAGACGTGTCAAGAATTCGATGCTCCTTCAGTACGATTCTGTACCTGATCTGAGCCGATCTATTTCTCACAATACTTTCCCATGCTGTACTGACGTGTCAAGTACTCTAAGCTCATTCAAAACAATTCTCTTGCTACTCTGAGCCGATCTATTTCTCACAATACATTCTCATCCTCCATCGAAGGGTCAAGTACTCGATGCACCTTCAGTACGATTCTGTTGCTACTCTGAGCCGATCTATTTCTCACAATACTTTCCCATGCTGTACAGACGTGTCAAGTACTCTAAGCTCATTCAAAACAATTCTCTTGGTACTTTGAGCCGATCTATTACTCAAAATATATTCGCATCCTCCACAAACGTGTCAAGTACTCGATGCTCCTACAGTACGATCCTTTTGCTATTGTTAGCCGATCTATTACATTACTTTCACATGCTCCACAGACCTGCCAAATACTCAACGATCTTTCAGTACGATACTGTTGCTACTTTTTGTCGATCTATTACTCACAATACTTTCACATACTCCACAGACGTGTCAAGAACTCGATGCTATTTCAGTACGATCCTGTTGCTAATCTGAGCCAATCTATTACTCACAATACTTTCCCATGCTGTACAGACGTGTAAGTACTCGAAGCTCCTTCAAAACAATTCTCTTGCTAGTCTGAGCCGATCTACTACTCAAAATACATTCGCATCCTCCAGAAAAGTGGCAAGTACTCGATGCAACTTCAGTTCGATACTGTTGCTAATCTGAGCCGATCTATTAATATACTTTCGCATGCTCCACAGACGTACCAAGGACTCAATGCTCCTTCATTACGAACCTGTTGCTACTCTGAGCCGATTTATTACTCCCAAAACATTCACATGCTTCACAGACGTACCATCTACTCGACACTCCTTCAGTACGATCCGGTTGCTACTCTGAGCCAATCCATTACTCACTATACATTCTCACCCTCAAGCCAAGTGTCAAGTACTCGACACACCTTCAGTCCGACCCTGTTGCTACTCTGAGCCGATTTATTACTCACAAAACGTCCACATGCTTCACAGGTGTGGCAAGTACTCGACACTCCTTCAGTACGATCCAGTTGCTACTCTGAGCCGATCTATTACTCACAATACATTCTCATCCTAAAGCGAAGAGTCAAGTACTCGATGCACATTCAGTACGATTCTGTTGCTACTCTGAGCTGATCTATTACTCGCAATATTTACCCGTGCTCCACAGACACGCCAAGTACTGGACGCTCTTTCAGTACGATCCTGTTGCTACTCTGAGCCGATCTATTACAACAATACTTTCCCATGCTCCACAGACGTGCCGAATACTCGATGCTCCTTCAGTACATTCCTTTTGCTAATCTGAGCCGGTCTATAACTCACTATACTTTCACATGCATCACAGACGTGGCAAATACTCGATGCTCCTTCAGTACATTCCTATTGATAATCTGAGCCGATCTATTACTCACTATACTTTCACATGCTCCACAGACGTGCCGAATACTCAATGCTCCTTCAGTACATTCCTATTGCTAATCTGCGCCGGTCTATAACTCACTATACTTTCACATGCATCACAGACGTGGCAAATACTCGATGCTCCTACAGTACATTCCTATTGATAATCTGAGCCGATCTATTACTCACAATACTTTCACATGCTCCACAGACGTGCCGAATACTCAATGCTCCTTCAGTACATTCCTATTGATAATCTGAGCCGATCTATAACTCACTATACTTTCACATGCATCACAGACGTGGCAAATACTCGATGCTCCTACAGTACATTCCTATTGATAATCTGAGCCGATCTATTACTCACAATACTTTCACATGCTCCACAGACGTGCCGAATACTCAATGCTCCTTCAGTACATTCCTATTGCTAATCTGAGCCGGTCTATAACTCACTATACTTTCACATGCATCACAGACGCGGCAAATACTCGATGCTCCTTCAGTACATTCCTATTGATAATCTGAGCCGATCTATTACTCACAATACTTTCACATGCTCCACAGACTTGCCGAATACTCAATGCTCCTTCAGTACATTCCTATTGATAATCTGAGCCGATCTATTACTCACTATACTTTCACATGCTCCACAGACGTGCCGAATACTCAATGCTCCTTCAGTACATTCCTATTGATAATCTGAGCCGATCTATTACTCACAATACTTTCACATGCTCCACAGACGTGCCGAATACTCAATGCTCCTTCAGTACATTCCTATTGATAATCTGAGCCGATCTATTACTCACTATACTTTCACATGCTCCACAGACGTGCCGAATACTCAACGCTCCTTCAGTACATTCCTATTGATAATCTGAGCCGATCTATTACTCACTATACTTTCACATGCTCCACAGACGTGCCGAATACTCAATGCTCCTTCAGTACGATCCTATTGCTAATCTGAGCCGGTCTATAACTCACTATACTTTCACATGCTCCACAGACGTACCGAATACTCAATGCTCCTTCAGTACATTCCTATTGATAATCTGAGCCGATCTATTACTCACTATACTTTCACATGCTCCACAGACGTGCCGAATACTCAATGCTCCTTCAGTGCATTCCTATTGCTAATCTGAGCCGGTCTATAACTCACTATACTTTCACATGCTCCACAGACGTGGCAAATACTCGATGCTCCTTCAGTACATTCCTATTGATAATCTGAGCCGATCTATTACTCACAATACTTTCACATGCTCCACAGACGTGCCTAATACTCGATGCTCCTTCAGTACATTCCTATTGATAATCTGAGCCGATCTATTACTCACTATACTTTCACATGCTCCACAGACGTGCCGAATACTCAATGCTCCTTCAGTACATTCCTATTGATAATCTGAGCCGATCTATTACTCACTATACTTTCACATGCTCCACAGACGTGCCGAATACTCAATGCTCCTTCAGTACATTCCTATTGCTAATCTGAGCCGGTCTATAACTCACTATACTTTCACATGCATCACAAACGTGGCAAATACTCGATGCTCCTTCAGTACATTCCTATTGATAATCTGAGCCGATCTATTACTCACAATACTTTCACATGCTCCACAGACGTGCCGAATACTCAATGCTCCTTCAGTACATTCCTATTGATAATCTGAGCCGATCTATTACTCACTATACTTTCACATGCTCCACAGACGTGCCGAATACTCAATGCTCCTTCAGTACATTCCTATTGCTAATCTGAGCCGGTCTATAACTCACTATACTTTCACATGCATCACAGACGTGGCAAATACTCGATGCTCCTTCAGTACATTCCTATTGATAATCTGAGCCGATCTTTTACTCACAATACATTCTCATCCTAAAGCAAAGAGTCAAGTACTCGATGCACATTCAGTACGATCCTGTTGCTACTCTGAGACGATCTATTACTCACAATACTTTCCCATGCTTCACAGACGTGCCAAGTACTCGATGGTTCTTAAGTACGATCCTGTTGCTACTCTGAACCGATCTATTACTCACAATACTTTCCCATGCTCCACAGACGTGTCAAGTACCCGATGCACCTTCAATACAATTCTGTTTCTACTCTCAACCAATCTATTACACAATACTTTCACTTGCTTCACAGACGTGCCAAGTACTCGACACTACTTCAGTACGATCCTGTTGCTACTCTGAGCCCACTATTACTCGCAATGCTTTCCCATGCTCCACAGCCGTTCCAGGGACTCGATGCTCTTTCATTTTGATCCTGTTGCTACTCTGATCGGATCTATTACTCACAATACTTTCCCATGCACCACAGACGTGCCAAGTACTCGATGATCTTTCATTACGATCCTGTTGCTAATCTGTGCCGATCTATTACTCACAATACTTTCTCATTCTCTACAGACGTGCCAATTACTCGACGCTCTTTCAGTTCTAACCTGTTGCAAATCTGAGCCGATCTATTACTCACAATACTTTTCCATGCTCCACAGACGTGCCAAGGTTTCGTTGCTCCTTCATTACATCCTTTTGCTACTCTGAGCTGTACTATTACTCACAATACTTTCACATGCTCTACGGAATTGCCAATTACTCGATGCTCCTTCAGTACGATCCTGTTGCTGCTCTTAGCCGATCTATTACTTACAATTCATTCTCATCCTCTAGCGAAGTGTCAAGTACTCAATGTACTTTCACTACGATCCAGTTGCTACTCTGAGCCAATCTATTACTCACAATTTATTTCACATGCTTCACAGACGTACCATGTACTCGACACTCCTTCAGTACCATCCGGTTGCTACTCTGAACCAATTTATTACTCACAATACATTCTCATCCTAAAGCGAAGAGTCAAGTACTCGATGCACATTCAGTACGATTCTGTTGCTACTCTGAGCCGATCTATTACTCACTATACTTTCACATGCTCCACAGACTAGCAAAGTACTTGATGCTCCTTCAGTACAATCCTGTTTCTACTCTGAGCCGATCTATTACTCACAATACTTTCCCATGCTCCACAGACGTGCCGAATACTCGATGCTCCTTCAGTACATTCCTTTTGCTAATCTGAGCCGATCTATTACTCACTATACTTTCACATGCTCCACAGACTTGCCAAGTACTCGATGGTCCTTCAGTACGATTCTGTTTCTACTCTGAGCCGATCTATTACTCACAATACTTTCACTTGCTTCACAAACGTGCCAAGTACTCGACACTACTTCAGTACGATCATGTTGCTACTCTGAGCCGATCTATTACTCGCAATACTTTTCCATGCTCCACAGACGTGCAAAGAACTCGATGCTCTTTCAGTACGATCCTGTTACTAGTCTCCGCCGATCTATTACTCACAATACATTCTCATCCTCCAGCGAGTGTCAAGTACTCGATGCACCTTCACTACGATTCTGTTGCTATTCTGAGCCAAACTATTACTCACAATTTTTTCACATGCTTCACAGACTTGCACAGTACTCAACGCTCTTTCAGTACGATTCTGTTGCTACTCTGAGATACTCTATCACTCACAATACTTTCCCATGCTTCACAGACGTGCCAAGTACTTAATGCTCCTTCATTACGATCCTGTTGCTAATCTGAACCGATCTATTGTTCACAATACTTTCCCATGCTCCACAGTCGTGACAAGGACTCGATGCTTTTTCATTACGATCCTGTTGCTAATCTGAGCGGATCTATTACTCACAATTCTTTCCCATGCTTCACAGTCGTGACAAGGACTCGATGCTTTTTCATTACGATCCTGTTGCTAATCTGAGCGGATCTATTACTCACAATTCTTTCCCATGCTTCACAGTCGTGACAAGGACTCGATGCTTTTTCATTACGATCCTGTTGCTAATCTGAGCGGATCTATTACTCACAATTCTTTCCCATGCTTCACAGTCGTGACAAGGACTCGATGCTTTTTCATTACGATCCTGTTGCTAATCTGAGCGGATCTACTACTCACAATTCTTTCCCATGCTTCACAGTCGTGACAAGGACTCGATGCTCTTTCATTACGATCCTGTTGCTAATCTTAACCAATCTATTACTCACAAAACTTTCACATGCTTCACAGACGTGCCAAATACTGGATGTTCCTTAAGTACCATTCTGTTGCTAATCTGAGCCGATTTATTACGCACAAAACGTTCACATGCTCTACAGACGTGCCAATTACTCGATGCTCTTTCATTACGATCCTGTTGCTAATCTGAACCGATCTATTGTTCACAATACTTTCCCATGCTCCACAGTCGTGACAAGGACTCGATGCTTTTTCATTACGATCCTGTTGCTAATCTGAGCGGATCTATTACTCACAATTCTTTCCCATGCTTCACAGTCGTGACAAGGACTCGATGCTTTTTCATTACGATCCTGTTGCTAATCTGAGCGGATCTATTACTCACAATTCTTTCCCATGCTTCACAGTCGTGACAAGGACTCGATGCTTTTTCATTACGATCCTGTTGCTAATCTGAGCGGATCTATTACTCACAATTCTTTCCCATGCTTCACAGTCGTGACAAGGACTCGATGCTTTTTCATTACGATCCTGTTGCTAATCTGAGCGGATCTACTACTCACAATTCTTTCCCATGCTTCACAGTCGTGACAAGGACTCGATGCTCTTTCATTACGATCCTGTTGCTAATCTTAACCAATCTATTACTCACAAAACTTTCACATGCTTCACAGACGTGCCAAATACTGGATGTTCCTTAAGTACCATTCTGTTGCTAATCTGAGCCGATTTATTACGCACAAAACGTTCACATGCTCTACAGACGTGCCAATTACTCGATGCTCTTTCAGTACGATCGTGTATATACTCTGAGCCGATCAATTACTCACAATACTTTGACATGCTCCACAGACGTGCCAAGTACTCAATGCTCTTTCTGTACGATCCTGTTGCATATCTGAGCCGATCAATTACTCACAATACTTTGACATGCTCCACAGACGTGCCAAGTACTCAATGCTCTTTCAGTACGATCGTGTATATACTCTGAGCCGATCAATTACTCACAATACTTTTCCATGCTCCACAGACGTGCCAAGGTCTCGATGCTCCTTCATTACGATCCTGTTGCTACTCTGAGCCGTACTATTACTCACAATACTTTCACATGCGCTACAGAATTACCAAGTACTCGATGCTCCTTCAGTACGATCCTGTTTCTACTCTTAGCCGATCTATTACTCAGACTATTTTCTCATCCTCCAGCGAAGTGTCAAGTACTCGATGCACCTTCAGTACGATTCTTTTGCTACTCTGAGCCAATCTATTACTCACAATACCTTGACATGCTCCACAGACGTGTAAGTACTCGATGCTCCTTCAGTACGATCCTGTTGCATATCTGAGCCGATCTATTACTCACAATACTTTTCCATGCTCCACAGACGTGCCAAGGTCTCGATGCTCCTTCATTACGATCCTGTTGCTACTCTGAGCCGTACTATTACTCACAATACTTTCACATGCGCTACAGAATTACCAAGTACTCGATGCTCCTTCAGTACGATCCTGTTTCTACTCTTAGCCGATCTATTACTCAGACTATTTTCTCATCCACCAGCGAAGTGTCAAGTACTCGATGCACCTTCAGTACGATTCTTTTGCTACTCTGAGCCAATCTATTACTCACAATACTTTGACATGCTCCACAGACGTGTAAGTACTCGATGCTCCTTCAGTACGATCCTGTTGCTACTCTGAGCCAATCTATTACTCACAATACTTTTCCATGCTCCACAGACGTGCCAAGGTCTCGATGCTCCTTCATTACGATCCTGTTGCTACTCTGAGCCGTACTATTACTCACAATACTTTCACATGCGCTACAGAATTACCAAGTACTCGATGCTCCTTCAGTACGATCCTGTTTCTACTCTTAGCCGATCTATTACTCAGACTATTTTCTCATCCTCCAGCGAAGTGTCAAGTACTCGATGCACCTTCAGTACGATCCTGTTGCTACTCTGAGCCGATCTATTACTCACAATACTTTTCCATGCTCCACAGACGTGCCAAGGTCTCGATGCTCCTTCATTACGATCCAGTTGCTACTCTGAGCCGTACTATTACTCACAATACTTTCACATGCGCTACAGAATTACCAAGTACTCGATGCTCCTTCAGTACGATCCTGTTTCTACTCTTAGCCGATCTATTACTCAGACTATTTTCTCATCCTCCAGCGAAGTGTCAAGTACTCGATGCTCCTTCAGTACGATCCTGTTGCTACTCTGAGCCGATCTATTACTCACAATACTTTGACATGCTCCACAGACGTCACAAGTACTCGATGCTCTTTCAGTTCGAACCTGTTGCAAATCTGAGTCGATCTATTACTCACAATACTTTCCCATTCTCCACAGATATTTCAATTAGTCGATGCTCTTTCAGTACGATCATGTTGCTACTCTGAGCCAATTTATTACTCCACATTCTCCACAAACTATATACGCACAGAGCAGATGCCATTTTTAAACCACAAAAGAGGAAACATTCACATTCAATGTTTCGGTAATAAGCAAATCTTTAAAAAAACAGATAAATTAACCTAATTATCCAGAATTAAACACTATAAAATTTACGTTCCTGGAATATAACCTGCCAACATGAAGCACTCTCTGAGCGTAATTAACAGTAATAAACAAACAGATAACACCAAAACAATTACCGTACACACAATAAACTAAGATCGACCTTAATTAGTCGGCTTTACTGGCTCGCAACGAATACATTCAAGAGAAGACAAATTGTAACGCATAACTCTGGGGTAATCTTCAATCTACTGTTGGTAAAAAGGAGTTAATCAGCTGACTTATCGGCGACATTAATTTGTGCCTCGCCAAGGACGCAGGGTAGCATGACGGACGGGCATTAAGGAGTTCCTTGTTAGCCGAATTCGTTCTTTCCGCACAGCTCTCTTTATATTGGAATAAATTAGTTACTTATTAAATCTATCGCCTTGCTTACACGCAGAGAGCATTCCGATAGGTGGAAATTAAATCATTCACACTGCCCTTATACAGAACGTTTGGCTCGCTGAGCTGCGCGTACTTCACTTTAAATACCATTAATATTTGGCCAAAAAGGGGTTCTACCTTTTAAGTATGGACGCTGGCTCTTAGAAAAATTGTACCGGGAACCCTTGATTTGGTACATCTGCATAATTGTATATATGCGCTGTATACAACTATTTTAGCTTAAATTCCGCTATTACATATGACTTCATACAACAGTTGATTTTATATTATAGGTTATGTTGAAGAGCAGTTGTTTTCACACGTAGGTTATAATACTATATTTATTATAGCCTACATTATTAAGTTAAAATGTTATTAATCAATATTTTTTATTCGTTATTTATAATTAAAATTTATATTCAAATTCAATATTTAAAATTAATCTTTCTGACACTTTTTAAGCATCGATTTCCATTAAATTCGTTGAATAAAATTTGTACTTAGTAAATGGTTTAGTATTCTATTATCTACTATCTTCAAATGGCGTATTCACTTCTTTCGGTAAGTCCCACCGAGTGCCTCTTTTGTTCACTTCCTGCTATTACTTCACATTCACCTTACATATATACATTTTATTCATCCACTCAAATCCAAATACATTTTTTTAAAACTTGTAGTGGATGACACTTGATGTTATTACAGTTTTTTTTTTAAATATTAATACAATAATTAAATTTATTCAATTAATTTTAGATTTGTATGGGAGAAGAACTTTTCACAAAAGAGGCAAAGTATGCAATATAGTTATTTCGTCCTATTAGACTTAAAATAAGTAATAACACATGATTTCATAAAACCGGTAATTTTATGTTATAGGTTATGTGGAAGAACAGCTGTTTTAACGCATGGATTATGTAACTTTATTTATAGACTATTAATTGTAATTAATTAATAAAATGTATCTCAATTACGTTTTTTTGATGACTTGATTAAGGAATTGCCTATAAAGAATTTTTGTTTCTATTAAAGACAAGATTTAAAGAGATGCCATGAAGATAGAACCGGAAGTGACGGCATTAGTTTATTAATCCTACGCAATGCTAACCTAAAATATTCAAGCATAATCCTGCAATTGACATTTAGAGTTGTTAGCTACCTTAGAGATCCCTTGTACACGTAAACAATGTTAAACTAGTCAAATTGTCTCTCTATCCGATTACCGTACTCTTCAATGCTACCGGAAGTATCACAACCTCTTTACCGGAAGCGCAAAGTCAACTGAAAAAAAATATTAAAATAACTCAATTATCGAACTTAAGAACCACCCTGTGAGAGACAGACAGAGGGTTAGAAGAAACTCACACGTGTTTAAAGAAGGGTTGAAGGGATGTTTTTTTGTTGTCGGTCAGGGGTAACACCCCCACATCGTCTAGACAGGGATGCAGACAGGTTTAGGGCCGATGTTGTTCACCCGGCCACTAATCCTCAGGATTCCTTCTTACAGGTTGCAAACAAACGCAGGTTCTGCAGTAGACGATCTTTTATCCTCCGGCGTTAACGTTCTGTTATTGGTTTCATTGAAAACTAAGAAGTGCATAAAATGTCGTAAACAAAGTTTAAACGATGCACTTGAAAATATATACACAGAATTAGTTCAAAATATAATAAATGTGCAATGATATCAAGCTG
>JBAIZL010000005.1:32193574-32201074 GCA_036971475.1 Prosapia bicincta
CCGCCACCATAACGAACCACAGATTGTTATTTCTTAGGTAAAAGTAAACTTGTAGCCAACAGCTCGATGGTAGTAGCTTCCTTATTCTGTTAGTAGTAACTAGGTTTTTGTTGTTGTGTGACGTAACCGCCACCATAACGAACCACAGAATGTTATTTCTTAGGTAAAAGTAAACTTGTAGCCGACAGCTCGATGGTAGTAGCTTCCTTGTTCTGTTAGTAGTAACTAGGTTTTTGTTGTTGTGTGACGTAACCGCCACCATAACGAACCACAGATTGTTATTTCTTAGGTAAAAGTAAACTTGTAGCCAACAGCTCGATGGTAGTAGCTTCCCTATTCTGTTAGTAGTAACTAGGTTTTTGTTGTGTGACGTAACCGCCACCATAACGAACCACAGATTGTTATTTCTTAGGTAAAAGTAAACTTGTAGCCAACAGCTCGATGGTAGTAGCTTCCTTATTCTGTTAGTAGTAACTAGGTTTTTGTTGTTGTGTGACGTAACCGCCACCATAACGAACCACAGATTGTTATTTCTTAGGTAAAAGTAAACTTGTAGCCAACAGCTCGATGGTAGTAGCTTCCTTATTCTGTTAGTAGTAACTAGGTTTTTGTTGTTGTGTGACGTAACCGCCACCATAACGAACCACAGATTATTTCTTAGGTAAAAGAAAACTTGTAGCCAACAGCTCGATGGTAGTAGCTTCCTTATTCTGTTAGTAGTAACTAGGTTTTTGTTGTTGTGTGACGTAACCACCACCATAACGAACCACAGATTGTTATTTCTTAGGTAAAAGTAAACTTGTAGCCAACAGCTCGATGGTAGTAGCTTCCTTATTCTGTTAGTAGTAACTAGGTTTTTGTTGTTGTGTGACGTAACCGCCACCATAACGAACCACAGATTGTTATTTCTTAGGTAAAAGTAAACTTGTAGCCAACATCTAGATGGTAGTAGCTTCCTTATTCTGTTAGTAGTAACTAGGTTTTTGTTGTTGTGTGACGTAACCACCACCATAACGAACCACAGATTGTTATTTCTTAGGTAAAAGTAAACTTGTAGCCAACAGCTAGATGGTAGTAGCTTCCTTATTCTGTTAGTAGTAACTAGGTTTTTGTTGTTGTGTGACGTAACCGCCACCATAACGAACCACAGATTGTTATTTCTTAGGTAAAAGTAAACTTGTAGCAAACAGCTCGATGGTAGTAGCTTCCTTATTCTGTTAGTAGTAACTAGGTTTTTGTTGTTGTGTGACGTAACCGCCACCATAACGAACCACAGATTGTTATTTCTTAGGTAAAAGTAAACTTGTAGCCAACAGCTCGATGGTAGTAGCTTCCTTATTCTGTTAGTAGTAACTAGGTTTTTGTTGTTGTGTGACGTAACCGCCACCATAACGAACCACAGATTGTTATTTCTTAGGTAAAAGTAAACTTGTAGCCAACAGCTCGATGGTAGTAGCTTCCTTATTCTGTTAGTAGTAACTAGGTTTTTGTTGTTGTGTGACGTAACCGCCACCATAACGAACCACAGATTGTTATTTCTTAGGTAAAAGTAAACTTGTAGCCGACAGCTCGATGGTAGTAGCTTCCTTGTTCTGTTAGTAGTAACTAGGTTTTTGTTGTTGTGTGACGTAACCGCCACCATAACGAACCACAGATTGTTATTTCTTAGGTAAAAGTAAACTTGTAGCCAACAGCTCGATGGTAGTAGCTTCCCTATTCTGTTAGTAGTAACTAGGTTTTTGTTGTGTGACGTAACCGCCACCATAACGAACCACAGATTGTTATTTCTTAGGTAAAAGTAAACTTGTAGCCAACAGCTCGATGGTAGTAGCTTCCTTATTCTGTTAGTAGTAACTAGGTTTTTGTTGTTGTGTGACGTAACCGCCACCATAACGAACCACAGATTGTTATTTCTTAGGTAAAAGTAAACTTGTAGCCAACAGCTCGATGGTAGTAGCTTCCTTATTCTGTTAGTAGTAACTAGGTTTTTGTTGTTGTGTGACGTAACCGCCACCATAACGAACCACAGATTGTTATTTCTTAGGTAAAAGTAAACTTGTAGCCAACAGCTCGATGGTAGTAGCTTCCTTATTCTGTTAGTAGTAACTAGGTTTTTGTTGTTGTGTGACGTAACCGCCACCATAACGAACCACAGATTGTTATTTCTTAGGTAAAAGTAAACTTGTAGCCGACAGCTCGATGGTAGTAGCTTCCTTGTTCTGTTAGTAGTAACTAGGTTTTTGTTGTTGTGTGACGTAACCGCCACCATAACGAACCACAGATTGTTATTTCTTAGGTAAAAGTAAACTTGTAGCCAACAGCTCGATGGTAGTAGCTTCCCTATTCTGTTAGTAGTAACTAGGTTTTTGTTGTGTGACGTAACCGCCACCATAACGAACCACAGATTGTTATTTCTTAGGTAAAAGTAAACTTGTAGCCAACAGCTCGATGGTAGTAGCTTCCTTATTCTGTTAGTAGTAACTAGGTTTTTGTTGTTGTGTGACGTAACCGCCACCATAACGAACCACAGATTGTTATTTCTTAGGTAAAAGTAAACTTGTAGCCAACAGCTCGATGGTAGTAGCTTCCTTATTCTGTTAGTAGTAACTAGGTTTTTGTTGTTGTGTGACGTAACCGCCACCATAACGAACCACAGATTATTTCTTAGGTAAAAGAAAACTTGTAGCCAACAGCTCGATGGTAGTAGCTTCCTTATTCTGTTAGTAGTAACTAGGTTTTTGTTGTTGTGTGACGTAACCACCACCATAACGAACCACAGATTGTTATTTCTTAGGTAAAAGTAAACTTGTAGCCAACAGCTCGATGGTAGTAGCTTCCTTATTCTGTTAGTAGTAACTAGGTTTTTGTTGTTGTGTGACGTAACCGCCACCATAACGAACCACAGATTGTTATTTCTTAGGTAAAAGTAAACTTGTAGCCAACATCTAGATGGTAGTAGCTTCCTTATTCTGTTAGTAGTAACTAGGTTTTTGTTGTTGTGTGACGTAACCACCACCATAACGAACCACAGATTGTTATTTCTTAGGTAAAAGTAAACTTGTAGCCAACAGCTAGATGGTAGTAGCTTCCTTATTCTGTTAGTAGTAACTAGGTTTTTGTTGTTGTGTGACGTAACCGCCACCATAACGAACCACAGATTGTTATTTCTTAGGTAAAAGTAAACTTGTAGCAAACAGCTCGATGGTAGTAGCTTCCTTATTCTGTTAGTAGTAACTAGGTTTTTGTTGTTGTGTGACGTAACCGCCACCATAACGAACCACAGATTGTTATTTCTTAGGTAAAAGAAAACTTGTAGCCAACAGCTCGATGGTAGTAGCTTCCTTATTCTGTTAGTAGTAACTAGGTTTTTGTTGTTGTGTGACGTAACCGCCACCATAACGAACCACAGATTGTTATTTCTTAGGTAAAAGTAAACTTGTAGCCAACAGCTCGATGGTAGTAGCTTCCTTATTCTGTTACTAGTAACTAGGTTTTTGTTGTTGTGTGACGTAACCGCCACCATAACGAACCACAGATTGTTATTTCTTAGGTAAAAGTAAACTTGTAGCCAACAGCTCGATGGTAGTAGCTTCCTTATTCTGTTAGTAGTAACTAGGTTTTTGTTGTTGTGTGACGTAACCGCCACCATAACGAACCACAGATTGTTATTTCTTAGGTAAAAGTAAACTTGTAGCCGACAGCTCGATGGTAGTAGCTTCCTTGTTCTGTTAGTAGTAACTAGGTTTTTGTTGTTGTGTGACGTAACCGCCACCATAACGAACCACAGATTGTTATTTCTTAGGTAAAAGTAAACTTGTAGCCAACAGCTCGATGGTAGTAGCTTCCTTATTCTGTTAGTAGTAACTAGGTTTTTGTTGTTGTGTGACGTAACCACCACCATAACGAACCACAGATTGTTATTTCTTAGGTAAAAGTAAACTTGTAGCCAACAGCTCGATGGTAGTAGCTTCCTTATTCTGTTAGTAGTAACTAGGTTTTTGTTGTTGTGTGACGTAACCGCCACCATAACGAACCACAGATTGTTATTTCTTAAGTAAAAGTAAACTTGTAGCCAACAGCTCGATGGTAGTAGCTTCCTTATTCTGTTAGTAGTAACTAGGTTTTTGTTGTTGTGTGACGTAACCGCCACCATAACGAACCACAGATTGTTATTTCTTAGGTAAAAGTAAACTTGTAGCCAACAGCTCGATGGTAGTAGCTTCCTTATTCTGTTAGTAGTAACTAGGTTTTTGTTGTTGTGTGACGTAACCGCCACCATAACGAACCACAGATTGTTATTTCTTAGGTAAAAGTAAACTTGTAGCCGACAGCTCGATGGTAGTAGCTTCCTTGTTCTGTTAGTAGTAACTAGGTTTTTGTTGTTGTGTGACGTAACCGCCACCATAACGAACCACAGATTGTTATTTCTTAGGTAAAAGTAAACTTGTAGGCAACAGCTCGATGGTAGTAGCTTCCCTATTCTGTTAGTAGTAACTAGGTTTTTGTTGTGTGACGTAACCGCCACCATAACGAACCACAGATTGTTATTTCTTAGGTAAAAGTAAACTTGTAGCCAACAGCTCGATGGTAGTAGCTTCCTTATTCTGTTAGTAGTAACTAGGTTTTTGTTGTTGTGTGACGTAACCGCCACCATAACGAACCACAGATTGTTATTTCTTAGGTAAAAGTAAACTTGTAGCCAACAGCTCGATGGTAGTAGCTTCCTTATTCTGTTAGTAGTAACTAGGTTTTTGTTGTTGTGTGACGTAACCGCCACCATAACGAACCACAGATTATTTCTTAGGTAAAAGAAAACTTGTAGCCAACAGCTCGATGGTAGTAGCTTCCTTATTCTGTTAGTAGTAACTAGGTTTTTGTTGTTGTGTGACGTAACCACCACCATAACGAACCACAGATTGTTATTTCTTAGGTAAAAGTAAACTTGTAGCCAACAGCTCGATGGTAGTAGCTTCCTTATTCTGTTAGTAGTAACTAGGTTTTTGTTGTTGTGTGACGTAACCGCCACCATAACGAACCACAGATTGTTATTTCTTAGGTAAAAGTAAACTTGTAGCCAACATCTAGATGGTAGTAGCTTCCTTATTCTGTTAGTAGTAACTAGGTTTTTGTTGTTGTGTGACGTAACCACCACCATAACGAACCACAGATTGTTATTTCTTAGGTAAAAGTAAACTTGTAGCCAACAGCTAGATGGTAGTAGCTTCCTTATTCTGTTAGTAGTAACTAGGTTTTTGTTGTTGTGTGACGTAACCGCCACCATAACGAACCACAGATTGTTATTTCTTAGGTAAAAGTAAACTTGTAGCAAACAGCTCGATGGTAGTAGCTTCCTTATTCTGTTAGTAGTAACTAGGTTTTTGTTGTTGTGTGACGTAACCGCCACCATAACGAACCACAGATTGTTATTTCTTAGGTAAAAGAAAACTTGTAGCCAACAGCTCGATGGTAGTAGCTTCCTTATTCTGTTAGTAGTAACTAGGTTTTTGTTGTTGTGTGACGTAACCGCCACCATAACGAAAAACAGATTGTTATTTCTTAGGTAAAAGTAAACTTGTAGCCAACAGCTCGATGGTAGTAGCTTCCTTATTCTGTTACTAGTAACTAGGTTTTTGTTGTTGTGTGACGTAACCGCCACCATAACGAACCACAGATTGTTATTTCTTAGGTAAAAGTAAACTTGTAGCCGACAGCTCGATGGTAGTAGCTTCCTTGTTCTGTTAGTAGTAACTAGGTTTTTGTTGTTGTGTGACGTAACCGCCACCATAACGAACCACAGATTGTTATTTCTTAGGTAAAAGTAAACTTGTAGCCAACAGCTCGATGGTAGTAGCTTCCTTATTCTGTTAGTAGTAACTAGGTTTTTGTTGTTGTGTGACGTAACCACCACCATAACGAACCACAGATTGTTATTTCTTAGGTAAAAGTAAACTTGTAGCCAACAGCTCGATGGTAGTAGCTTCCTTATTCTGTTAGTAGTAACTAGGTTTTTGTTGTTGTGTGACGTAACCGCCACCATAACGAACCACAGATTGTTATTTCTTAGGTAAAACTAAACTTGTAGCCAACATCTAGATGGTAGTAGCTTCCTTATTCTGTTAGTAGTAACTAGGTTTTTGTTGTTGTGTGACGTAACCACCACCATAACGAACCACAGATTGTTATTTCTTAGGTAAAAGTAAACTTGTAGCCAACAGCTAGATGGTAGTAGCTTCCTTATTCTGTTAGTAGTAACTAGGTTTTTGTTGTTGTGTGACGTAACCGCCACCATAACGAACCACAGATTGTTATTTCTTAGGTAAAAGTAAACTTGTAGCCAACAGCTCGATGGTAGTAGCTTCCTTATTCTGTTAGTAGTAACTAGGTTTTTGTTGTTGTGTGACGTAACCGCCACCATAACGAACCACAGATTGTTATTTCTTAGGTAAAAGTAAACTTGTAGCCAACAGCTCGATGGTAGTAGCTTCCTTATTCAGTTAGTAGTAACTAGGTTTTTGTTGTTGTGTGACGTAACCGCCACCTTAACGAACCACAGATTGTTATTTCTTAGGTAAAAGTAAACTTGTAGCCAACAGCTCGATGGTAGTAGCTTCCTTATTCTGTTAGTAGTAACTAGGTTTTTGTTGTTGTGTGACGTAACCGCCACCATAACGAACCACAGATTGTTATTTCTTAGGTAAAAGAAAACTTGTAGCCAACAGCTCGATGGTAGTAGCTTCCTTATTCTATTAGTAGTAACTAGGTTTTTGTTGTTGTGTGACGTAACCGCCACCATAACGAACCACAGATTGTTATTTCTTAGGTAAAAGAAAACTTGTAGCCAACAGCTCGATGGTAGTAGCTTCCTTATTCTGTTAGTAGTAACTAGGTTTTTGTTGTTGTGTGACGTAACCGCCACCATAACGAACCACAGATTGTTTTTTCTTAGGTAAAAGATAACTTGTAGCCAACAGCTCGATGGTAGTAGCTTCCTTATTCTGTTAGTAGTAACTAGGTTTTTGTTGTTGTGTGACGTAACCGCCACCATAACGAACCACAGATTGTTATTTCTTAGGTAAAAGAAAACTTGTAGCCAACAGCTCGATGGTAGTAGCTTCCTTATTCTGTTAGTAGTAACTAGGTTTTTGTTGTTGTGTGACGTAACCGCCACCATAACGAACCACAGATTGTTATTTCTTAGGTAAAAGAAAACTTGTAGCCAACAGCTCGATGGTAGTAGCTTCCTTATTCTGTTAGTAATAACTAGGTTTTTGTTGTTGTGTGACGTAACCGCCACCATAACGAACCACAGATTGTTATTTCTTAGGTAAAAGAAAACTTGTAGCCAACAGCTCGATGGTAGTAGCTTCCTTATTCTGTTAGTAGTAACTAGGTTTTTGTTGTTGTGTGACGTAACCGCCACCATAACGAACCACAGATTGTTATTTCTTAGGTAAAAGTAAACTTGTAGCCAACAGCTCGATGGTAGTAGCTTCCCTTATT
>JBAIZL010000005.1:32206074-32233574 GCA_036971475.1 Prosapia bicincta
TTTCTCTCTTGTAAATAATAAAAACAACTGATTTCTGTAGAACGAGTGGGACTATTTTACGCGTCTCCATCTCGAAGCAGGTGTACCAACGTAATCATAACCTGTTGTAACTGGAAACATGCCGGTCGCATAACTTGTGAACGCACTCGGGTCTCCGTAGGCCAGGTTCAGCTCGCTGTGAACCGGTGTTCAACCCTTTGAACCTATGCCGGAGGCTGGGCAGGCCTACATGATTGATGCAAGAATGCTGCGGCGTTGCCACATCTAACATCTGCGTCTGCTCTGTAACATAAACTACGGCCAATTGGGAAGTGGAGAGCGAGTACAAACTTAGTGGAATGCACATTTGGCTCTTCGGCCGGGTATAAGTAAAATTACCTTATCGAGCTTTACAATGTCACAGCTATATGGAACAGGTTGTATTTTATTATTTAGGGGCAAATGCGCCCAAAACCTCACCCCAAACTTAGTTGGATTCTACAAAGTATTTTTATGTTGAACCGACGCTTTTCACATTTTTAATTATAATATAGCTCTTGGAATAGGTAAGGACTCTTTTTGCAATACAGAACCAGTTGCGTTTAACGAATTCGTGTTGTATATTAAGTAGGGATGGGCCGATTCCGAGTCTTGATTCCAGGAATCGATTCAAATTGTATCAAGCAATCGTCGATACGCGATTATCTATTGATTAAAGTGTTAATTCTGGTATTTGTTTTTATTAGTGGCAACACATGTGTACAATGTAATTTCTTGAACAAATAATTAATAACCAACTATGCCTTATTTATGTATTACTTGCTTCGAATGAATTAAACAATCAAAGCAAATGTCGATTTGAGATAAGGAAAATATTATTAGTATTTATGATGCAGCGATAAAGACGATCACAAGTTTTTTTGTCAGTTTATCCGACATGTTTGTCATGCTTTCAGAAATTCCTACTTATTAATAAAGGGTGGCCGTTTTGTGTAGTCTATTACATTAAAATGGAACTTTCGAAAGGCTTCCCCACATGACTTAGATGTTACAGGATATCATGTAGGCCTCCATAACTTAATAGAATCGAGAATCGGGAGACAAACTTTAGAATCGATCATTTAGGAATCGACCCATCCCTAATGTTAAGTACACAGCTATAACTTGTGTTTATTTTTTTCATCGAACATTTTCAGGTTTACCATCACAAAATATACTCTTACTAAGACAGGCCTCCAGTACCCACTCTCTAGCGGAGAGACAAAGGGCGTGTCTTAGAAGGTAAGGTACATCATCTAATTCTACTGACGCATTGTGTCAGACATAAGACATGGGGACGATTAGTTAATAAAAGTAAATCTTTACCAATGAATACAACATCCATTTCCCTTAGCTAGCACGTTATTATTTTACCTGCCATCCCTAGCATTGTCTTGTTAACTTTGTGGGCAAGTTTCGCAAAACCTCCACCAATCATGTGAACTATTGATAGAGATCATAGAGTAGTTGATGAAACGTTCTGATTGGTTCAGTTCACAAAGTTCTTTTTATGAACTGTTCTAAGTAATGATACAAGTCGTAAAACCCACAGCGTAAAGAAACGTTAATCGAGTGAAAGCATTTTGTAAGAAATACAAAACCCCAGAGCATACAAAACTGGAGAACGTTCAAAACCCCAGAACATATAAACCCCAGAACATACAAAACCTCAGAACATACAAAACCTCAGAACATAGAAAACCTCAGAACATACAAAACCCCAGAACATATGAAACTGCAGAACGTTCAAAACCCCAGAACATAGAAAAGTCCAGAACATACAAAACCCCCGAGCATACAAAACCCCAGAACAAACAACCCCAGAGCATCAAAACCTAGGAACATACAAAATCTCCGAACATACAAAACCCCCGGACAAACAAAAACCCAGAACATAAAAACCCCAGAGTAAATGAAACCCTGGAACATATAAAACCCCAGAACATACAAAACCCAAGAACATACAAAACCACAGTACATACAAAACCTCAAAACATACAAAACCCCAGAACATACAAAGTCCTAAAACATACAAAACCCCCGAACATAGAAAACCCCAGAACATACACTATCCCAGAACATACAAAAACCCTAGAACATACAAAACCCCCGAACATACAAAACTCCAGAACATAGAAAACCCAAGAACATACAAAACTGCAGAACGTTTAAAACCCCAGAACATACAAACCCAGAACATACAAACCCCAGAACAGACAAAACCCCAGAAGATACAAACCCCTAGAACATACAAAACCCCAGAACAAACAAAACCCAAGAGCATTCAAAACCCCATAACATATAATACCCCATAACATACAAAAACCCAGAACATAGAACACCCCAGAGCATACAAAACCCCAGAGCATACAAAACCCTAGAACATACAAAACCCCCGAACATACAAAACTCCAGAACATACAAAAACCCAGAACTTACAATCCCCCTAACATACAAAACTCCAGAACAAACAAAACCCCAGAACATACAAAACTGCAGAACGTACAACCCCCCAAAACATACAACCCCAGAATTCCATTTTTTTTTCCCAGAAGTCGTTCATTTTTTAGGTGTTCTATAAAGCTAAGCAATTGTTTTCCACCGTCCACGGCCACCGAAATACAATCAACCCTCGGCCTGTTGTGTACTTTTTGCAACGTTTATAATGTATCCAACAATTCGTTCAGCTCATTTTGTATTTAGATACAGCCGGGTAATTTAAAATTCTCTGGCAGTAACGTTGCCCGTCTAGACCTGTGAATACCGAAGGCGGTTTCCAAGTTCGCCCCGGGAATACAAAACACCTTAATATCTACAAAAACCCGGTGCGCGCTGCGTCGCCAGCATACCTGATGCGGACACATCCAGTATCGACAACATTCCATATTTACTTGTTACACATTCGCGGGAATACGCGATGAAAAGTGAGAAATAAGATTTCACCACTCAAACTGGAAACTGAACCTTATTAAATAACTGAAAACTCTTTCTTAGGTCATGTATTAACTGTTAAAAATAGCTCATTAATTAACTAGAAACTGTAGCTCATCAAGTAATTAGGAACTATAAGCTGATGAATTAAATGTACAAAGTAGCTCATTAGTCAACTGAAAACTATCGGTCATTAGTAAACTGAAAACTATCGGTCATTAGTTAACTGAAAACTATCGGTCATTAGTTAACTGAAAACTATCGGTCATTAGCAAACTGAAAAATGTAACTAAGTAATTAACCGGAAACTCTAGAAATTTAACTGGAACCTATAGGCCTACTAGAAAATGTAGCCCATCATTATTTAACAGGAATTTGTAGCCCATTGTTTAACAGGAATTTGTAGCCCATTATTTAACAGGAATTTGTAGCCCATTATTTAACTGGAAACTAACTGACTCTTAACTGAAAACTTTGGATTAATTAACTTGAAGCCGTAGCTCATATTAATTAACTGGAAAGAAAAAAAAATATTAAATGGTAGCATCTACTCTACGACCTTAACACAAAGCTGGTGTGTTTCTAGCATGCAGCCTTGCATCCCTTTAAAACGTAACAGAAAAACGTTGTTACTACGTTAATCCTGTAAGCTATATTATTCCTAACTATCGTGAGGATTTTAGGTCTCACATGGATTAAAGTAAATTAGTTAATACTAGTTAAAAAAGAGGATATAGTAAGTGAGGGAGGTTAGTGATGGGAAAATAAAAAGTGAACCTTGTCGGCACACCCCACGGCTCATAATTTGAGTTCTTTAGGTCATACACCTTTCACAAAAATTGTATATCGGCGCCTCTACAGCTCTTGTGCTTCGTGAGACAAAATGCTCAGGTAAGGGACATTGTTACGAGAAAACACGGAGCTATACTTTAATATTGAAAATGAAAGAGAAACAATGACGAGTTTATTCGCGGCAGACGCTCCATGGAGAGCTTTTGTTTTCGCTTTTCGGAGCGGACACGGATTGAAATATTTTCCCGTTTTTCAGGGCGTGAGCACAAAGAGACATCTCACACAAGCGAGTCGCGTCGGGACTTGATGGAAGTAAGGTATTCTAATATTTGACCGAATCAGATACTCCCTCCCCGCCTCTCCACTCTGCAATATTCCTTTATTAATTCCATTGGAGCTAGTGCACACAGAGTGATACAGATAGCGCACGCTATACAAGAACATCGGGGGCGGAAGGGGGGTTGTATTACAGCTTGAATTTTACATTTAGTAGTAGATTGATATTGGAAGATGTTTCTATCTCTCTTATGTCTCTCTCTTTCTTTCTCTTTCCTTGGAAAATCTGAACCCCAGCATTTATTTCTTTACATTTCAAATTTCAAACCAACTTATGTATGAGGCCTCTGTAAGACTCTTCATGTTTGTAGGTAGATGTTCTGTGCGGCACTGCCTCCTTATTCTGTGCGGGACTGAATCTTTGTTCTGTGCGGCACTGCCTCCTTATTCTGTGCGGGTCTGAATCTTTGTTCTGTGCGGCACTGCCTCCTTATTCTGTGCAGCACTGAATCTTTGTTCTCTGAGGCACTGTCTCTTTTTCTGTGCGGGACTGCCTCCTTATTCTGTGCAACACTGAATCTTTGTTCTGTGCGGCACTGTCTCTTTTTCTGTGCGGGACTGCCACCTTATTCTGTGCAGCACTGAATCTTTGTTCTGTGCGGCACTGGCTCTTTGTTCTGTGTAGGACTGCCTCCTTGTTATGTGCGGCACTGCCTCTTTGTTCTGTGCGGCACTGCCTCCTTATTCTGTGCAACACTGAATCTTTGTTCTGTGCGGCACTGTCTCTTTTTCTGTGCGGGACTGCCACCTTATTCTGTGCAGCACTGAATCTTTGTTCTGTGCGGCACTGGCTCTTTGTTCTGTGTAGGACTGCCTCCTTGTTATGTGCGGCACTGCCTCTTTGTTCTGTGCAGCACTGCCTCCTTATTCTGTGCAGCACTGAATCTTTGTTCTGTATGGCGCTGCCTCTTTGTTCTGTGTGGCACTGCCTCCTTGTTCTGTGCAGCACTGAATCTTTGTTGTGTGCAGCACTGCCTCCTTATTCTGTGCAGCACTGAATCTTTGTTCTGTGCGGCACTGGCTCTTTGTTCTGTGTAGGACTGCCTCCTTGTTATGTGCGGCACTGCCTCTTTGTTCTGTGCGGCACTGCCTCCTTATTCTGTGCAGCACTGAATCTTTGTTCTGTGCGGCACTGCCTCCTTATTCTGTGCAGCACTGAATCTTTGTTCTGTATGGCGCTGCCTCTTTGTTCTGTGTGGCACTGCCTCCTTATTCTGTGCAGCACTGAATCTTTGTTCTGTGCGGCACTGGCTCTTTGTTCTGTGTAGGACTGCCTCCTTGTTATGTGCGGCACTGCCTCTTTGTTCTGTGCGGCACTGCCTCCTTCTTCTGTGCAGCACTGAATCTTTGTTCTGTATGGCGCTGCCTCTTTGTTCTGTGTGGCACTGCCTCCTTGTTCTGTGCAGCACTGAATCTTTGTACTGTGCAGCACTGCCTCTTTGTTCTGTGTGGCACTGCTTCTTTGTTTTGTGTAGGACTGCCTCCTTGTTCTGTGCGGCTCTGCCTCTTTGTTCTGTTCGGCACTGCCTCTTTATTCTGTGAGACACTTCTTCCTTGTTATGTGCGGCACTGCCCTTTTGTTTTTGTTCTGTGCGGCACTACCTCCTTGTTCTGTGCGGGACATCCTCCTTGTTATGTGCGGCACTGCCTCTTTGTTCTGTGCGGCACTACTTCTTTATTTTGTGCGGCACTGCCTCTTTGATTTATGAAAATAGAAGCCACTTCACTAGTCAACCAGTATCTTTTTTTTAAAACTTTATTTTTTTCACAGCAAAATTCATCCCGACCGGATTATCTTTGAATCTGTATTTTAATGTTCTGTTTTTTTATTCTGCACCATGATAAACAGATGTTAATATAACGTTTTGTTTTATAATAGTTGAAGTATATGCAACGAAAAGAATGTAACATATGTTACAGAGCATTTGTATGTATATGTTGCAAAACAATGTAGGTAAATGTAGCAAAGAAATTGTGTGTGCTTATTGCAAAATAATATAGGTAAATGTAGCAAAGAAATTGTGTGTGCTTGTTGTAAAATAATATAGGTAAGCACTGCAAAACAATGTAACATTTGTTAAAAAACAGTAGGAGATATATTAGAGAGTTATGTAGGTATATGCTATAAAATAGTGCAGGTGTATGTTGCAAAACAATATAGGTAAATGTAGCAAAGAAATTGTGTGTTTGTTGCAAAATAATATAGGTAAGTGCTGCAAAACAATGTAACATATATTGAAAAACAGTAGGAGATATATTTCAAAGTTATGTAGGTATATGCTATGAAATAGTGCAGGTGTATGTTGCAAAACAATATAGGTAATTGTAGCAAAGAAATTGTGTGTGCTTATTGCAAAATAATATAGGTAAGTGCTGCAAAACAATGTAACATATATTGAAAAACAGTAGGAGATATATTTCAAAGTTATGTAGGTATATGCTATGAAATAGTGCAGGTGTATGTTGCAAAACAATATAGGTAATTGTAGCAAAGAAATTGTGTGTGCTTATTGCAAAATAATATAGGTAAGTGCTGCAAAACAATGTAACATATATTGAAAAACAGTAGGAGATATATTTCAAAGTTATGTAGGTATATGCTATGAAATAGTGCAGGTGTATGTTGCAAAACAATATAGGTAATTGTAGCAAAGAAATTGTGTGTTTGTTGCAAAATAATATAGGTAAGTGCTGCAAAACAATGTAACATATATTGAAAAACAGTAGGAGATATATTTCAAAGTTATGTAAGTATATGCTATGAAATAGTGCAGGTGTATGTTGCAAAACAATATAGGTAATTGTAGCAAAGAAATTGTGTGTTTGTTGCAAAACAATATAGGTAAGTGCTGCAAAACAATGTAACATATATTGAAAAACAGTAGGAGATATATTTCAAAGTTATGTAGGTATATGCTATGAAATAGTGCAGGTGTATGTTGCAAAACAATATAGGTAATTGTAGCAAAGAAATTGTGTGTGCTTATTGCAAAATAATATAGGTAAGTGCTGCAAAACAATGTAACATATATTGAAAAACAGTAGGAGATATATTTCAAAGTTATGTAGGTATATGCTATGAAATAGTGCAGGTGTATGTTGCAAAACAATATAGGTAATTGTAGCAAAGAAATTGTGTGTGCTTATTGCAAAATAATATAGGTAAGTGCTGCAAAACAATGTAACATATATTGAAAAACAGTAGGAGATATATTTCAAAGTTATGTAGGTATATGCTATGAAATAGTGCAGGTGTATGTTGCAAAACAATATAGGTAATTGTAGCAAAGAAATTGTGTGTTTGTTGCAAAATAATATAGGTAAGTGCTGCAAAACAATGTAACATATATTGAAAAACAGTAGGAGATATATTTCAAAGTTATGTAGGTATATGCTATGAAATAGTGCAGGTGTATGTTGCAAAACAATATAGGTAATTGTAGCAAAGAAATTGTGTGTTTGTTGCAAAATAATATAGGTAAGTGCTGCAAAACAATGTAACATATATTGAAAAACAGTAGGAGATATATTTCAAAGTTATGTAGGTATATGCTATGAAATAGTGCAGGTGTATGTTGCAAAACAATATAGGTAATTGTAGCAAAGAAATTGTGTGTTTGTTGCAAAACAATATAGGTAAGTGCTGCAAAACAATGTAACATATATTGAAAAACAGTAGGAGATATATTTCAAAGTTATGTAGGTATATGCTATGAAATAGTGCAGGTGTATGTTGCAAAACAATATAGGTAATTGTAGCAAAGAAATTGTGTGTTTGTTGCAAAACAATATAGGTAAGTGCTGCAAAACAATGTAACATATATTGAAAAACAGTAGGAGATATATTTCAAAGTTATGTAGGTATATGCTATGAAATAGTGCAGGTGTATGTTGCAAAACAATATAGGTAATTGTAGCAAAGAAATTGTGTGTTTGTTGCAAAATAATATAGGTAAGTGCTGCAAAACAATGTAACATATATTGAAAAACAGTAGGAGATATATTTCAAAGTTATGTAGGTATATGCTATGAAATAGTGCAGGTGTATGTTGCAAAACAATATAGGTAATTGTAGCAAAGAAATTGTGTGTGTTTGTTGCAAAACAATGTAGGTAAGTATTGCAAAGAATGTAGATAAATGTTTTACACTAATAATAATATTTAGCATTGATGAATTAAGTTCCGTTAAGTTCCGATCGCCACAAATCCTCGCTAAAGCGACCGTTATGCAAAGCAAGTTGAATTATAGCTGTATGTTAGTCCTCAGGATTACGGGAAAGGATTTGACTTGAAGGCAGAATAGGCGAGGAGTGAATTTTACTCAAACATTACTCACAACAGGTTTAATACAGGATTTTCGAAGGTTTTTTGAGAAACGATTTCTTTTGAAAAACCGAAAGTTCTAGAACAGTTACAGACAACGACAACGTTTGTGCAAATGGAATTTTTGTAGAGTGTATAAAATATTGTAAAAACCAATCCTAGACTTGATCCTTGTATAAGAACAATAAGCCGAGCGTATAGTAAAACAAAAGAACCCCCAGCGCCGGCTTTAGGGTGGTGGGAGAACACATTAAGTACAAGTCGGGGCAAATTGTAATGGGAACGGGCTGTTGGAGTTTATCTATATTTCATTTTTATTTTTTCCTTTCTACCCCCTGCAAGTGGGGGAGTTAGTACCTGCTATCCGTCTTACAGACATTTTCCCGTTTCTATAATATATGTGTTGCGTGTAAGACGTTATGACGTCCTGGTGGCTAATTTCATCTTAACATTTTGGAATTGAAATTATTTGTATAGTCTATTTGAAAATAAATAGACCTTTCATTCTATAAATTAAATAATTCTTATAAGTTCTGCTTTTAAGGCAAGGTTTATGATTATAAAGGAAAGGAAAAGATTGTGAATTATATCCAGGGTTAACTTTGAGGAGTATAGCCTTTTAATTTGAGATATAACCCCAAGTTTCTAGGATCGCTTACTCTCCATCAGGGTTATACAACCCCCCAGTAAGAGACGCTAGTTGGAGTAAAGCTAATATAAAAGGAATTAACAAATCCTTGACACGCTTAGGAAAGAAATGATTTTAAGATGGTCTGAGCCCCATCTCCGAAATTACTACACCGCATACGTTATTTGAGTTATGTGCAAAATGAATCGATTTTGTAAAATTACATTTCCTAATATAAGTATCCAACGTCAGTCAAAGTGGGTTGAGGGAGTAAAAACGGGTAATGTTAATTTACTACCGACTGCAGAGGTTTTCTTAATTGGGCTACAATCTTTCATCAATAAAGAACCGAACGTTGTCCCGCTGAACTAGTTCTCCGGCTGGAACGATGTAGCTGTCAGGCTGGGACGAGGGAGGTGTCCATCTGGGACGAGGGAGATGTCTGGCTGGAACGAGGGAGATGTACGGCTTCAATGAGGAAGATTTCCGGCTGGGACGAGGGAGATGTCCAGCTTCAATGAGGGAGATGTCCGGCTGGGAGAAAGTAGCTGCCGGGGTGAGACGGGGGAGATGTCCACCTGGGACGAAGCAGGTGACTGATTAGACGAAGCAGGTGACTGATTAGGCGAAGCAGGTGACTGATTAGGCGAAGCAGGTGACTGATTAGACGAAGCAGGTGACTGATTAGACGAAGCAGGTGACTGATTAGACGAAGCAGGCTGCTAGAAGTTAGTTTACACGTAAACAAGCGTGCCACTTACAATGTGTCCACTTTTCTACCAAATTCTCATTCTCAACTAACACTAGACAAATACTTGCGAAACTTTTTTCCCGCCATGTAAATTAAATCAAACGCATCAAAAATGCAAAGATACAAGTATTCAGAAGTTTAATGTGAAATGATACCATGCTCCTTGCTATCCCCTGTAAAGCAGTGTCTTCTCTCCTTGCTATCCCCTGTAAAGCGATGTCTTCTTCCTTGCTATCCCATGTAAAATAGTACTTTCTCTCTCCATGCTATACCCTGTAAAGCGATGTCTTCCTCCTTGCTATCCCATGTAAAATAGTACTTTCTCTCCATGCTATTCCCTGTAAAGCTATGTCTTCCTCCTTGTTATCCCATGTAAAATAGTACTATCTCTCCATGATATACCCTGTAAAGCGATGTCTTCCTCCTTGTTATCTCATGTAAAATAGTACTTTCTCTCCATGCTATACCCTGTAAAGCGATGTCTTCCTCCTTGTTATCCCATGTAAAATAGTACTTTCTCTCCATGCTATACCCTGTAAAGCGATGTCTTCCTCCTTGCTATCCCATGTAAAATAGTACTTTCTCTCCATGCTATACCCTGTAAAGCCATGCCTTCCTCCTTGTTATCCCATGTAAAATAGTACTTTCTCTCCATGCTATACCCTGTAAAGCGATGCCTTTCTCCTTGTTATCCCATGTAAAATAGTACTTTCTCTCCATGCTATACCCTGTAAAGCGATGTCTTTCTCCTTATTATCCCATGTAAAATAGTACTTTCTCTCCATGCTATACCCTGTAAAGCGATGCCTTCCTCCTTGTTATCCCTTGTAAAATAGTACTTTCTCTCCATGCTATACCCTGTAAAGCGATGTCTTCCTCCTTGTTATCCCATGTAAAATAGTACTTTCTCTCCATGCTATACCCTATAAAGCAATGTCTTTCTCCTTGTTATCCCATGTAAAATAGTACTTTCTCTCCATGCTATACCCTGTAAAGCGATGTCTTTCTCCTTGTTATCCCATGTAAAATAGTACTTTCTCTCCATGCTATACCCTGTAAAGCGATGCCTTCCTCCTTGTTATCCCTTGTAAAATAGTACTTTCTCTCCATGCTATACCCTGTAAAGCGATGTCTTCCTCCTTGTTATCCCATGTAAAATAGTACTTTCTCTCCATGCTATACCCTGTGAAGCGATGCCTTCCTCCTTGTTATCCCTTGTAAAATAGTACTTTCTCTCCATGCTATACCCTGTAAAGCGATGTCTTCCTCCTTGTTATCCCATGTAAAATAGTACTTTCTCTCCATGCTATACCCTGTGAAGCGATGCCTTCCTCCTTGTTATCCCATGTAAAATAGTACTTTCTCTCCATGCTATACCCTGTAAAGCGATGTCTTCCTCCTTGTTATTCCATGTAAAATAGTACTTTCTCTCCATGCTATCTCCTGTAAAGCAGTGTTTTCTCTCCTTCCTATCCTAATGTTTTCTCCCCTTTGGTCTCTCCCAATGATCTTGGTCGGAGTCTCTCCAATGAGAATAGCTAATACTAGTTGCCAATTGTACATATTTATTATGTTCACCTTTAAAATGTTGCAGGTTCCAAATAAAATTTATTTTCAACATTTCTCCTAAAGAAAGAAAGATTACTAGCATTCAGCATTTGCTAGTGGCCATTTTCTTTTTAAAGATATTGTTGCTAATTGATATTTTATTTTTTAAAAAACAATGCTAATTTTCATGTTCCATTTTCAAATATCTCTTTGAAATATTTAAAAAATATTTCTTTATATTTAAGTTTATATTTAAAATTCCTTGATCTCTAATAAGAATGCTTATACTTACGGTTTCAATTTGTCCTTCTAAACTTCTTTTTAAAGTAAATATTTTAAATCTAAAACCGTAAGACATTCAAATAACTTCCAAGTGCGTCGTATATATGGCTTCGCAGTATAATCTGTAAACTCCATGTGGAGAGTTCCCGCAACGGACGCGCAGTGACCAGTGATTTATTGGCTTATTGGGTTAGACCAGGTTTGATTGAGTTACCGGAAGGGTCCCTTCCTTCCCCGGCACCACTAAATTTGTAGTTCGGCAGACCCACTTCAGTTATTGTTTGATTTTCAGACTGTAAAATTTAAATTTATGGTTCTTGGAATAGAATGCAAAAACCGTGATGTAAGAAAATAATTAAAGCAAGTAGAAACATAAAACTGAGTAGACGAATGAAAACAACACATTTACTGATTTATTTAGTTATTATATCAAACAGTTAATATAATAAAAAGGTTGTTAATTTAAGTAAAGTAGGAAAATAAGTGAAATTAGAGTGAATAGACTAATTATAGTTTCTTTCTCTAAAGAGACATTTTAAATGGCTGAGATATAAACATGTGTGTTGATAAAATGGTATAGATACAGTAAGGCCTTTTCCTAGTGACAATCACATGTAGAGAGGTTAGGAAGGTAAAAGAAAGAGGAAAGCGCTGGTCCTCCCCTGGTACTAGAAGGTGGTAGAGGAACGACTCTAATGGAAAGGGAAGCTTACATGAAGGAACTATAAGAAGGACACATCTGGTCAACAGAATGGTATAGATCCAGTAAGGCCTTTTCGTAATGCAACCACACGTGAAGAGGAGAGCAAAGTAAATAGAGAAGTAGAGGAATAATCCTAAACAATAAAAGAATTGAAACTAATGATGAAAAGTCGGTTCACTGTTTCCATTTGAGTTGCGAGTCTACTTCCCAGTTCGTGGGACTTGCTCTAAGCGACGACTTGTCTTCTCACCACATCTGGCTACTTGTCCGTAATTATTTTAATCTAATTACTAGATTGCTGTACTAATTGCAACAATGACGTGGGAGCTAATGTCCAGCGCGCATGCGTAGAGTGATGTCTTCATTTCTAGTAGAAAAGACCTGTTCTAGGTATTAACATTTTTCGACCTCTGTTTGCCTTTTATAAGACTCTAAATGGTTTGGCAGCAAATCGGAAAGCGATGAATTTAATAGCTCATTTGTATTAATAAGAGTCATTTCTAGAATTAAGTACTGGTGGAAGATTTATTGCGACCTTCAAGGAATCCCCCAAGTACGGTCGGAGCTGAGCGTCCAAAGAGTATTTCTGATTTAACTAAGATTAAGCAAAATTTTATAATGGAGAGAAAAAGAAACGGCCGACTGTGAAGACAAATGATATGACGCAATAGAGAGCAGAAAAGCGACATTGTATTAAATACAGTCTTCTGTTACTATGGAAATAAAAGCAAAAAAGAAATTACAACAAAAAATATTAAAAAAGTAATATTTATTTATTTAAAAAAACGAACCATCTCTCGAGCATTATTAGAAATTATAGTAACCCCCTGTAGTGAATGAAATCACAAAATTCATCCTTCACTGGATAGCCTATACTAGTTTAAAGCTGTCTCTATGTGTTGCTTTTCTTAACAAGCTTACAACAAGGAAACGTACTCAAGTCGGCTTCCCTAATGTACTTGCTTTCATTAACAGCATTTCTCTAGGATTATCACTTAAGTAAAGTACTTTTTAAGTAGCATCATACCGCGCGCCTCCGCCACCATATATCCGACAATTTACTTGGGAATTAATGAACCACTAACCCGTACCTAGCGTTGTTATTCAGTTAACTCAATCGGGGTGTATCTATATAGTAATAGTTAGGCACGTTTAGCCGGGTGGACCCCGTCAGAGAACTGGTCGTTGTCAGGGAAGTCTTTTACTCTGTAGTAGCCAAGCACTGAGGAAGGTGACATCGTCACCGAAACTAGTCTGTTGTGAACGAGTGTGTTTGTTAATTAAAACTAATTTTTTGTGAGATTTTGAGTTAACTGTTTTGATTTTACCTTTGCGAGTTGCATCTATTTTAACTAAGTAGTGAGAAAATAATATTTTCAGTAATTTAACAATTGGTTTTAAATAAACAATTAACAATATTCGTTTTGTATTGTTGCTGGTTTCTAAGAATTGTTTTATTGTGAATAAAAATGCTGATAAAAATGATACTGGTTTTTAGAAAAAAAGCACTGTTGAGCTTCAGATGACGTAGGCCTTACAGAAAGAAAATCATGAAAGGGTTTTATAAAAAGTTAAATCTTTGAATTCTTAACCTTTGGAAACGATCACTTTAAATTTGTAAAGAGCGTATGTCACTTTAGTATGTCACTTTAGTAATGTGCTATGTGAGTAAGGTTTTAATTTTATTTTCTGAAATGTATTTTCAAATGAATGTAGAAGACTTGTAGTTTATTTGTAGTGTGTGTGTGTGTGTGTGTGTGTGTGTGTGTGTGTGTGTGTGTGTGTGTGTCCCACTCTGACATTTAGTCAGGCGAAGTGACGTCATTAGTCAACACAGACCAATTATGCTATAGTTTCGCGCCAGTGTAACAGTGACTATAATGTGAGACGTTTATATTGCATATAGACCTCGCACCCAGCTATTTAGTAGTTTTTAAATGATGTCGTCGTTTAGTTTTTGTGGATTGAAAGTGAATGGGAAACTAAACATATTTCCGGGTTCCAAGGATGAGGGATGATGGATCAAAGGCACGCTAAGGGAGGAACATAAAGCTTGGCTAAGCCGTGAGACTTATTCAGAGTCTTACCATTGATTAGAGATACGACCTATTGCATGCAAACGCTTAGAATAAAGGATAAGGATAGGTAGGGGATACAGTGAGGCTGAGGAAGGTCATGAAACTCTCTAAAACTGGAAGTAGAGAACCCTTGATCGTATGGGCGTAGTAACGTACTTGTACTTCCGGGTGGTAGGGGGAGGGTCATTGTCTCCATTCCTTAATCCTACTTAATGCTGGCTTTCCGTCACTTATGTTCTACAGGGTGGTGTAGCCTGTAGACATCTCTTTATAGGCCCGATAGAGAATAGGTCGACGGTACCCTGCACACGTGATCCCATAACCATACCTATGTGTTCCACAAGGGAGTGTAGCATATTCCTTAATCCTAACTTAATTCTGGCTTTCCGTCACTTATGTTCTACAGGGTGGTGTAGCCTGTAGACATCTCTTTATAGGCCCGATAGAGAATAGGTCGACGATACCCTGCACACGTGATCCCATAACCATACCTATGTGTTCCACAAGGGAGTGTAGCATATTCCTTAATCCTAACTTAATTCTGGCTTTCCGTCACTTATGTTCTACAGGGCGGTGTAACCTGGGGGAGGGAGGGAGGGAGAGAGGGAGGTAGAGAGAGAGAGAGAGAGAGAGAGAGAGAGTTACAATTTATAAATAGACCCTAATTTCTTCCAAAACAATAGATGATAGTTATGCTAGCTATTGCCATAAAACTACAAAGAAATATAAAACATAGCATTGAAGAATACATGTTCTTTCATATAGGTTTAATCTGTTCTTTGATTCGTGGAAGGCTCGCTGATATACATTTTTAATTCATCACCTGCTTTCCCTAAGGGACTTGAGGAATTCCTTGCTCTAGGATTCCTTGTTCAGAAATGAATTTTGTTTATTAAAGTGAGAGATGTGATTGGAAACCAAAAATGCTTATGGAAATATTGACCTTTTTCTATAACTAGTCTTATTTTAAATATTTCATGAATAATATATCAATATGCAACAGCAAATGATTACAAAATCTCCTTTTACTCCTGTAAAAGGAAGTCCTGAAGCCCTAATGTTTTAGAATCGTTCACTGCCAAATATGTCTGTCCTTCCACCTGAGACTAGGTGCTTACTGAAGAATGTATCACCGGGGACTTTTAGTAACAATCCCAGATCATTATCTATCTATAGGTCGTTTTGGAGACTTTAAAAGCTTTTCTTGTGGTCTTTTAAGAGACGTTTTCTCCTTACAACTCTGATTTTATTTACTGGTAATAATGAAGTAAAATATAACATTGTAATGGTAGCATTATTACTTGTAGATCTAATGGTAGGTTAGGCTGTAAGAGCCAGGATTACGCTATATAGAGGAGGCTCACATCCTGGTTTTTATCAGAAGCCTAGAGAAGAGTCTACCGGGTAACATCAGTCGTGTGGACTAGGTCGGTAACCCAAGTAGACGTAAAAGTGTAATATGTAACACGTTTAGTATTGCGAAAGGAAAAGAATTGAAAAGGGGTTGTAGTAGGGCCTTTGAGGGCAGTACAGCTTGCTAATTTTGTGTGCTCTTTGTATGTTGTTACTGGTGAAAAACCAAATTACAAAATTATCACCAACAAGTATAAAACTAAGTATAAATTTCAAGAAAAAAAAATTATTACAAAATGCAATTTTAAAAATTAGGAAAATTTGTAAACTGACTATAGAACAAATATGAAGAAAAATATTTCGGGCGCGCTTTTCGAAAAAGGAGCAAAAGGTCAATAACACGGTCAGGGCCCAACTCTGCAAATAAAGGAAACGCGCGGTATTAAGAGTGTCGAGCTGCGTACAATGAAAGCGAAACGTCGCACAATCATGAGATGGGGAATTAGATTCATCAGTGACGTAATGAAGATTGACAACAACAGACATGAGAGACGTATATTTAATCGCGTTCGCAGCCATATCGAGGGAAATGTGACGAGGATATCAAGACGCAAGACAAGTTTCGGGATATTATAAAGGATGGATTTATGGATAAAGGTTGTAAGGCGATCGAGCGGTTCGGTGAGGGATAAGGCTAGCAAGAGAAAACTTGACTACCTGATGCAGCCTTACGTACTTCTGCCGAAGAGGTATTCCGGTTTTCGGTCGCAAGAAACACCTTCAACACCGGTTGAGAACAAGTAATTTCCCTGCCCACTTGGACCATATTTCCCCTCCACAGTCGACACTAATGGAGCGTTACATCTATTCCTTAGTCTTGCTACATTCCGCCAATGCTTCTCCTTCTTCTGATTCCTTACTGTAACTTTCCTTCAGCTGCCAGGATAGCTTTTATCATCTACGAAAGATAGGCAAGGATTTTGAACACGTAGGATTAAGGAGAGGTGTAAAACCCCTGGTAGAGGATATATGGGGATACTCTTGCATGTAACATCGAGTACCTGAAGTAAACCTACGCTCTGCTGGGGTCACAAAGAGGTACTTGAAAGAAGGGTAAACATGAGTACCTGGGATTGTACGTGACTAAAGAAGCTGTAGAATATTGTTTTCCTCCAGACGGTGTAAAGAAGAACATGATCATCCCTGCGTTAGGAAGAACTAAGCGTGGATACCTAACTAAAACACATCCTCACTCTATGGTAACCACAAAGATATTTCTACCTGTTACACTGTATGCCAGGAGGATGCAGATGGAAACGAAATTGTATACGTCTTAAACAAGGATATAATATCCCTGATACTGGGAATATGAAGGAATCCCAGTATCGTGTAAGCATGGACGCTTAACTGGGATAGACCTTCTTTCTATGGGAACCATACAAAGGTGTATACATGTTACTTCCTCTTGAAAGATAAAGGAAACGACGATGTGGCGGAATATTATAATACAAGGGATATTGGGAATAGGAAAGAACTAGGGTATCGTACGAGCGTATCCTAATACCACAGAATACCACCTAATACCACTGTCGAAGCCACTAAAGGAATGTCCTGATGATCCATAGATAGTATAGAGCTGAGAGAACCATGGCTCGTGTAAGTGGTAAACGCCTGTCTATGTAATTGCTAGAACGTACATCTACCCCAGGAGTGTGACATTGCGTAATCCTTCTCTATATTACAGACAGGAGCGTAATCCTGCATTAACAATCTCTTTATCTCGTTCAAGGTCAATACAAACTTTTATGATCTACGTAAAAAAACACGACAAAAGCGAAAAAGAAAATGGTTGCCTTGAAGAACAAGTAGCATACGAAATAACTGACATGAAAGCGTAAAAGAATATAACAAGAAATAAGAAAAAAACAGATTAGGAAATTCAGTGTTTCTGAGTACAAAATTTGCTTTTACTTATGCGTTTCGATGTGAGTATCATCATCAGTTTTTTTAAATACTAATAAATTTAATTACTAATAAATAAAGTTTTTAATTCTAATTTTTCAGTAATCAATAAGTCAGTGATGATGGCATTGTCATTGAAACGCGTTTAAGTCAATAAATTATTAATTATGAGTCAGAGTGCGTTATTAATTAATTATAATGTGTAATGCACTTTACAGTTGGTCGCCATATTGAGTGACGCGCGTAACTAAAGGATGTGTAAGAGAAGAACACTTTACGAAAACAACGGAACAGCAGCGAGACGGTGCTGCGGAGGTCCCTAAGAGAGTGCAGTTCGTACGGAACACTACAACCCCACGGACTCTCCAACCCTTTCCCTCTAAATATGCAATACGGTCGACAAAAAATTCAAATTGATGAAGAAAGAGGAAGGGGGACGATTCAGTTGGATCGCTGTCAGGATGGATCGAGTGCGTTTAGCCTTACCGATTTCACTCCCTATGATTATTGGATTTGTAGAGGTACAGAGAGACGTGATTCGATATTATTGCTGTTTAGTTGGAAAACAGTTAAATTTATTTAATTATTTAATGTTTTACAACAGGAATATTGGAAAACCCCCAATACCTCAAAAATAATTACAAATAACTAATATTACAAGTTACATAAGATTAAATCCTTATGACCACGTCATCATCACCAGAAGGTCTTATTACAAAACTACGTTCTAGAATACAATAAATTACAAACTAGGCTGACTCTAGTTTGTAATTTTAATGTTTAAAAATTGTATAAATTAACATTTATTTAGAAATAACAGTAAAATAGTTAATGTGATCATATATATTGATATAACTATGAGGATTAGGATGAGGGTTAGTTTTATAGTAAGAAATAACTATAGATTCCTTTTTTGTTATTAGGAATAATAACTAGTTTAGAAGGTAGTCGCCTCCACCACGACAAGAGCAAGCCTTCAGGGCACTCTGCCTACGCGATGTCATTACATTTCTGTGCTCAAAGTACCAGGGTATCATTACGCACCCGTTTTAGTTTTACTTAATTACGTCTTCTTAAATAGGTGTGTAATAGGTGGACACTTCTTCACCATTGTTGAAAGCCTATCTTCACCCCATGACTCTTCATACGCGAATACATATCCTTCCCCTATTCTAAGTAGCAGGGGATCATGATGTACTTTAGCTTTACTTAATCCCTTCTTCTTAAATAGGTGTGTAATAGATGGACACTTCTTCACCATTGTTGAAAGCCTATCTTCACCCCATGACTCTTCACACGCGAATACATATCCTTCCCCTATTCTAAGTAGCAGGGGATCATTACGCACCCGTTCTAGTTTTACTTAATTACGTCTTCTTAAATAGGTGTGTAATAGGTGGACACTTCTTCACCATTGTTGAAATCCTATCTTCACCCCATGACTCTTCACACGCGAATACATATCCTTCCCCTATTGTAAGTAGCAGGGGATCATTACGCACCCGTTCTAGTTTTACTTAATTACGTCTTCTTAAATAGGTGTGTAATAGGTGGACACTTCTTCACCATTGTTGAAAGCCTATCTTCACCCCATGACTCTTCACACGCGAATACATATCCTTCCCCTATTCTAAGTAGCAGGGGATCATGATGTACTTTAGCTTTACTTAATCCCTTATTCTTAAATAGGTGTGTAATAGGTGGACACTTCTTCACCATTGTTGAAAGCCTATCTTCACCCCATGACTCTTCACACGCGAATACATATCCTTCCCCTATTCTAAGTAGCAGGGGATCATGATGTACTTTAGCTTTACTTATCCCTTCTTCTTCAATAGGTGTGTAATAGGTGGACACTTCTTCACCATTGTTGAAAGCCTATCTTCACCCCATGACTCTTCACACGCGAATCCATATCCTTCCCCTATTCTAAGTAGCAGGGGATCATGATGTACTTTAGCTTTACTTAATCCCTTCTTCTTGGAGGAGCGTAACGGATAGACACCTGTTATTAACCCCGATAGAGAGTAGGTTCAGGTTCGTGATGCTTTATTCCTGTCTACCTTCTCCACCAGATGGTTTAATATCCTAAGCCTAATCCTACCTATCACCAACCTTTGCCGTTAAGTCGTACTCGCTGATCGTCTTAGAACCACAAGAACCGAGTTAATAACGTTAGGTGACTACTAAGGCGATCAAGGTGGTAATCATCGCTCTGAAAGGATCTCTCGCATCTGGAATCAACCTCATCTCTAACGCAACCATGTGGAGGAGTTTACTCGTCACACCTTTGAAGAGAACCAAAATGACGATGGATTGGCTTTCGTGCACATCCCTGACATAAATCTCCATGCACTTGTCTCCTCCCGTTATATTCTCATCAATGGTCACCGACGTCAAGTGAAAAATTGAATATGTGGAGTTTTACGTCCGACGCACGAATCACCCGCGTACTGGACGTGATGGGAAAATGGCGGCCTTCGAACGCTAAGTAGATCACCAGAATTAATTCACTCTCAGCTGGGGGCAAGTTTTCTTCCCATTGTCTAGTGCATTAAACAAGAAAAAAGAACGAATTGAAATACAGAATGTGCTAAAATAAAATGTACTAAAACTGAATCAGCTGTAGTTGCCTTCTCGATCACCTGTGCTGACCTTTGATTGTCGCCACGTATTCTCGTTTCATAGGAGATTTTGTTGTGTCCGATATCTGCCTTTTCATTCACAATGGTTCCAGCAAGATGGCGCAACCAGTCACACTCCCTTAGACAACGTTGCTTTCCTTCAAGGCAGCTTCATCTCCCTTAGAACAATCTTTCCTTATCCAGCTCACTCCCCCCGATCTTACACCACCTGACGCCTACGTCTGGGCAATAAAGGAGAACATTTTCCGTGATGACCCACCACCACCATCGTCCAACTACAGGAAAACACAACCATGTGTGTAACGAGCATGAAACAACCTGTCTGGACTAAAATACAAAACCTTCAAGAACTGTACGAGAGTTGCCTCAAATTGTACGGAGGTCTTATAGAACATGTTTATACCCGAGTCTAACCTATTTAGCGGTTTTAATTGAATGTGTTTGTAAAACTATGTAGATAAAATAAAATCTTATAATTGTTTCAATACTGGTTATTTTGGCACATACGGTATATAAAACTCGGATGTGAAGATAACTCGAGAGGTAACGAAACATAGGAGATGTAATTAACAAGGACAAAGTCTGACAAGATTCTTGCTCTAGGATGGCAGGAGTTATGATCAGCGAGGTCATACAAATGCTGAATCACAATTAAAGGTCATAAAAGATGGGTTTGTGGTGATGTATCCGTCCTTTAGGCGAAAAATTTGTCAACAATCAAACCCTAGTTAAAGCTACCATTCTTTATTTATACTTTTAAAATTATTGCGCAAACAAAAGTAAATAATTCACTTGGTGGTCATTTAAAGGTATTAGACTTCTGGTGTGTTAAAATATTTATAGTTTTAAATTTTTTATAGGATTAGCTATTCTCTTTGTTTAACAGTTTCTATACTTAAATTTAAATAAATATATGTGTTATTTACTTTGCTTTTATCACGGTAAGAGTTTGTGTAGAGAGTAAAGGTAAATGGAACCACTTGAGTCTTTGTACTAGACGCTTTTAAAAGCTACTCTAAAGGAATAGTTCAAGGCAAACAGGCCTTAAGTTGCGCTAAACTTTACGTCAAAGGCGCGACTGCACATAGGCTCGCAACAAATCTCTTAGTCCTTATAACTTTTATTTGTCAGAAATAAAAAGTAAAAGATTGTTTACTGAACGAAAAAGAGTGTATTTTATTTTTAAAGAAGACTTGTTGTGACGCGTCTCGAATAAGAAAAGTGTGCAATATAATTAATTGAATGGCACTGAATAGGTATGATAAACTAAATCAGGCCTGTGTTAAAGACATGATTATACCCACGCGAGCCATCGGAAGTTTTAATAGCTTCCCTGTACGAGGGGCGATCCAGGTTGAGAATAGACCCCTTAAGTAAAGTACTTTGTGCGAGCCACAACTCTCCCCTACATCCAGGATCAGGGGGCACTTCCTGGGCCTTAGTCTATTCTTCCCACACGCGGGGATCTAACCCTCTCCACGTGAGGAGGTTGTCCCTACGTTCATCCTATAGATTACTCATAAACAACTTACTTCCTGGACGACAGGGAAACTGACCGATAGACTTAGATTCACAGAAACTACTTTCCTACTACATTAACACCCTGTACTGTCGGATAGATGACTCCACAGAGCCCCGATGTAGATTTGCATGGTACTTACGTCCTCACTCAAACAGTTTTCAGAAGAACTCCACCGAACCATAATCCTAACCAAAAAATAGTCCTCGTCCTCTGTCTCATTAAACCTAACTACTCCATAAAACCATCCTGTTCGTTAGTCTCCAGATAAATAGTTGTTGCTGGGGCTGTGAAAGTTTACTAGAAGTCAGTTTATGTTTTTATTTCAACACTTAATGCTTTAACCATCTATTTCTTGTTTATAATCTATTCTTGAAGAACATATGTACAAACAAAAAAATCAAACTTGAAAAAAACTCTATCAAATATTAATTATTTAAAATTAATATAAATAAAGTAATATAACCTATGCGTTAAAACAGCTGTACTACCACATAATTTATAACATAAAATCAGCTGTTTTATGAAATCATAAATTACCACTTATTTTATGCCAAATTGGACGATATTACTATATTGCATACATTGACCTTTTGTGAAATGTTTTTCTCCCAAATAAAACTAAAACTAATTCATTATTAAATTTAATTAACTAAATGATATTTGACTAAACTGTTTTAACATCAAGTGTCATCCTTTGCTCCTTTGCATAGACAAATAAATTGTATTTTATAAACGATTGAAAGTTTGTACAGTGTCATATATATATATATATATTATAACCTATATACACAGGAGAGTGTGAAATAACAGTAGGAATTGAATTATGATAATTGAAATATTTTGAAAATATCCGTTTTCAATACGAACGCTGGCAAGAGCGTCTGATGAAGCGAAGCACTCATGGCTGGATGGACCCCGCAAAGAGCGTTACGACGATGATGTCATCGCTTAGAAGGTTTACGTAACCCCACACGGATTAGATCATCAAAGGCGCTTCCAAACTGCCCATCTGCTTCCACTAATAAAACCACGTCTTGTGTCATTCTTAATTGGTCCCAGCCTCGTTCATCGCGCTCGGCCACTGCGTACCGGCGCTTGGTAAATATTGTTGACCTGCCCGAGTATTGATCGGATCCGTAATTACGATATCCCACTATATACACAACAGTATTAAGTAAGTCAGATGATTGTTAGGCGTCAGTACAACACGATCTCGCGGTGAAAATCTAACTAGCCTAACATAAATCATTGTTTTGCTGACGTAAATGCAAGATCGGTCATACAACTCTGGTAGAGAGTAGGTTCTTGCTTCGGTTAAACAATCCTGTTCACCTGAGCGACATTTCTCTTTATTTAATATTAGGGGATGTCTCTCCGTTATTCAAATATTTATTCCGCATTATCTTTCCTACCCTTCTTCCTAGACTGATGTGGTTTCACAGGGGGTAGACACCTGTTCTCACACGGAATCTGCTTCAGGTATTTGTCGCATTTCCCTCAGTCCCCAATATCAGGCGATCATTATGTTCTTTCCAAATATTACCAAACTTTTTTTTTCTTAAAATGGATGAAACGTGTAGATAAGAGATCTTTAATTTGAATCTATATGGCCCGTTAGAACCTATATATATATATAGGGTGTATAGGGCCTTACACCTCCACGCAGAGGTGCAACAATACAGACGAAAGGAGATTCACACTATCATGCAGTCTTGCCACAATACAGACAAAAAGAGGCGTGCACCTACACGGAGAGGTGCAACAATACAGACAAAAGAAGACGTAGACCTCCATTCTTGGGATGCAACAATTGAGACCAAATTGGATGTCCACCTTCACGCGGAGGTGCAAATTTTAATGCGAATGGATATGTACACGTATACGCAGAGATGCAACAATACAAACGAATAGAGATGTACACCTACAGTCAGAGGTGCAACAATAAAGACGAAGGGACATCTACACCTCCAGTCAAAAGTTCAATAATAGAAACGAAAGGAGTTGCACACCTGACGAAGAGGAGCAATCAATCAAACGAAGGTATATATACACCTCCAGCCAGAGATGCAACAATGCAGACGAAAGGAGATGTTCACCTCCACGCATAGGTGCAGCAATATAGACAAAAGGAAATGCACACCTACATTTAGGAATGCAAAAATAGTTTACAAAAAAAGTAAACATTCATGCACAACAATAAAGACGATGTATACCTTCTCGCAGAGGTGCAAGAATACAGAAGAAAGGAAATGTACACCTAGATGCAGAGGTATAACAATAGAAACGAATTGAGTTTCACACCTGACGCAGTGGGGTAAAAAAACAAACGAAGGTAGATGTACACTAACAAAGAGAAGTAGCGATAAAGAGATGTAACATTAAAAAAGAAAGGAGATGTACATCTCTACGCAGAGGTGCAACAATACAGACGAAAGGAGATGTACATCTCTACGCAGACGTGCAACAATACAGACGAAAGGAGATGTACATCTCTACGCAGAGGTGCAACAATACAGACGAAAGGAGATGTACATCTCTACGCAGAGGTGCAACAATACAGACGAAAGGAGATGTACATCTCTACGCAGAGGTGCAACAATACAGACGAAAGGAGATGTACAACTACATTCAGGGGTGCAACAATAAATACAAAAGGAGAAGTACACATTCGAGCAGAGGTACAACAATAAAGACGAAAATAGAAGTTCGCCTCCACGTATAGGTGCAACAATATAGACGAAAGGAGATGTACACCTACATTCAGGGGTGCAACAATAGATACAAAAGGAGAAGTACACATTCACGTAGAGGTGCAACAATAAAGACGAAAATAGATCTTCGCCTCCACGAAAAGGTGCAACAGTATAGACGAAAGGAGATGTACACCTACATTCAGGGGTGCAACAATAGATACAAAAGGAGATGTACACATTCTGCAGAGGTACAACAATACAGACGAAATGACATTTACACTTACAGCCAGAGTGACAACATTATAGGCGAAAAGAAATTGAAATTATATTTAATTCAAAATACATATACGAGGATGAAACCCAGCGGGAGGTTCCCATATAGAGGAATCTATATAAAATTAGGGTATTTTAAATTTAAAACCGTCCTGAAGCTGGGATTGGGTGAGAATGTGACGAACTTAGGGTTACGCCTTAATTACAGGGTTGCTTCTATAATAATACAAGAGAGGTGTCTGCTACTTCAAAACCACCTTCGTATAAAACTAAATGCAATATATAACCTTGTTGTTCCTGAGACTAGGGAGATAATTATTGTTAACATCGTTGGGCTATATTAGGGTGGTCACGCTATTATTGCCTCCAAGTACCTCTTCCTTATCAAGGGAAGTGATCGTTATCTCTCTTCCTTGTTCACATTTCCAATCCTCTTGTTAAGTGGTTGATTTCTCCATCACATCACCTGCCTGCCTACCTAATGGTCCCGCGTTCACTTCCCGGTTGCGCCAAAGAATTTTTCTAATTCCAGGACGACACTACTTACAAAAATGAGTTCTCAGTGGAATAAATAGGATAATAATGGACATCTCAAGCAGAAGGTCGCATTGCCTTCCTTGGATACCATATTGCCAAAGTAACGCACCCCTACCCTGTCATATTAGTGGTGTAAAAGGAGCCATTACTATAATTTAACCTTTCGGGAGGAGGAACAAACAGGGATTAGGGCCACTTTGGCGATAGAACCCTACACACGCGATCCATAATAGCCCTGTGCATTCCAGTTCAGGAGGGATATCATTACCAAATCTTCATTTTATCTAGGGATGAGCCGATTTTATCTTCCTACAAATTTAGATTCTAAAATATGTCTTCCGATTCTCAATTCTTAAGTCGATTCTGGAATTTTGTAAGTTATATACCCTACACGATATTTTTTAATAATGAAGCAACTAATAAAATAAGATATAGTTGATTATTACAACTATATCCCAATACATTACATAGCTTACGTATTTTATCAGTTAAAAAAACAAGAATCTGAATCGGATCTTTAATCAATAGAGAGTCGAGTATCAGCGATTACTCGATACCATTAGAAAGGACAATTCCTGGAATCGAGATTCGGATTCCCCCCATCTATTAATCTACAATTATAGTTTAAATTGTGCTTTTGCATCACTTAGGTGGTTATAAAATATTCTAGTATCTATCCCCTCCGTCCGCGCTACCACAGAGAGACTGTCTGACTGTGCTGCTAATAAAGTGTGTATATATTCATATTTTTCTAATTAATTTTTCCACTTGTGTTTAATTTTAAATGTCAGATAAGCATGAAACCACATTTAATTTCAAAATTTCCAGAACCTCTCCCAGAAGGCTTATTATACTATATAACGTAGACTTATGGACAAAAATATCCTACACAAATGTTTTCATATGTTTTCATATAAGAGGACTTTCAATATTAACTCGTCTGTTGAAAGTAAAACTAAATGTGAAAAGTTTTGTTCAGTAAATATTAACTTAAATAAGGATTTGCATAGACGACTAATTAAAGTTTGTCGGGTCCCGCTGGAAGTAGAAGCAAGAAAATTGTAATTATATAGGAACAATGGGTGATTTGCGGCAGCGCGGCGGAATGAACTTTGGGAAAGGGTCAGTGGAAGGCCTTGAGTCAGGATCTGATAGCTCTCCTAAGCAGCCAATTTGGATTCTATATGCAAGCGGTTTAATATCAGCCTGTCATAACTCTTCACATTTTAAACGTGCGATGCCCCTTTAGTATTCTCCGTGCGTAAAAACGTGGATTTTATTGGGTAAAGGAGGCGGACCCGTATGGGACGCGGTATCACTAGGCCGTTGGTGAAATTGAAAATTATTCGAGCGCATTGGTTTCCGTGGTTTTTGCCAGTTGTAAAGGTGGTCACACTCAAAGCGTCCATTTTGTTTCATACTTATTGTTACTTTCCGAGGAGGACAAGTAATAAGAACAAAACAATTTAAAACAAAGAAAAATAATAATTTAGTTACTTTTTAATAAATAATTACAAAAAATATAAACAAAGTAAAATAACCTGTAAGTTAAAACAGCTGTTCTACCACATAACCTATAACATAGAATCAGCTGTTTTATGAAATGATATGTTATCACTTATTTCAAGCCAAATAGGACGAAATAACTGCATTGCATACTTGCCTCTTTTGTAAAATGTTTTTCTCCCATATCAAACTAGAATTAAGTAAAATTTAATTCTTGAAATAATAATTAACTAATGCCCTACTTCTTAAGGGCAATAATTTCAGCCAAGGCCAAATATTATAGTCTTTTTAATAGTATCTCTCTTTTTTTTGGACAGTGTCCTCCACCTTCCATAAGTAGTCGTCCTTTAGGTATACAAGGGTGCATATGTTATTCCATAACCCTTACTAAGTGCTAGACTGCACCATGACCATACTTTGCTTTTAGTCGTCCTTTAGTTATACAAGGGTGCATATGTTATTCCATAACCCTTCCTTAAGTGCCAGACTGTACCAAGGCCATAAATTGCTTTTAGTCGTCCTTTAGTTATGCAAGGTTGCATATGTTATTCCATAACCTCTCCGCAAGTGCCACACTGTACCATGGCCATACATTGCTTTTAGTCGTCCTTTATTTATA
>JBAIZL010000005.1:32238574-32258574 GCA_036971475.1 Prosapia bicincta
CTGTATTATAGAGGTGTATCAGCGTACTAAGCCCCCCGTTGGGATTTAGGCTAGGTTCAAATTAAAAATAAAGTCATGAAATCATCAAGGTACAAGAAATACAAGAGGCATTACATTCTTGGACAAGTAGAAACGATCTATCTCCGCGACAAAGAGGTGTGTTTCACTACTTCCCAAAGAATGGGGACGTGAAATGATTAGATGCCCTGTAACCCCCCTCCACATAGGCATGAAATGATTTACTGTATTTAATAAACATAAAGGGCAACCAAATTCACTGGATCAAACTTTACATTTATTTCTGACCTCAAGTTAAAAAGTTAGGTTATTAATAGACTTTTCATAATTTTGTAATCAATTACACAGTGCAAAGTAGATGGTTTATTGCATCACAGTGCAAAGCAATAACAAAGTGGAAGCATGTTTCTCGTAAGCGTTGAGCTTTGTTGAGAATTCATTACCATGAATAAATACCGTTTGTTTACTTAACCTATTTCCTTTTTCTAGATAAAACAGCTTTTACTTAAAAGCCTGACATGTTTTATATTGTTGTCGAAGTGTAATACAAGGGAGCGGTATAAATACAGGAATTATGCTGCGTTTACATGAAAGACTTTATTGAGCAAGGAGAGTTTAACGGCCGGGCGTGTCTGCCTCTTTGGTTCTTCTCTTTGGCTTTAATAGGCGATTCGTGTTTTATAGAGCTTTGGCCGGTATTTACGGTCCTCAAATAACCTTCCACCAATGGAATAAAAGTCAGCATAAGGTAGCGCCAGTGTTGCATTTTTCTCTCTACACAGTCATGCTTTCAATTAGCCTAAGAATTTGTTACCTTTGTAAGCAGAACAATAAAGGTTTTATGTTGACATATTGTCAGACCAATAACGCAGTCAAACATTCTTTCTGGCGGAGACTGGGAGCTAATTTGAACCCTCGGGGAAAATATTTGAAATTAAAGACCACTTTTACGGACCAAATTAACAGACCAGTAAAAAAAGGTATCCTAAATGCAAGTTTATTATTATTAATTACTTATCAATTTACTGGGCAAAAATCACTACTTAATGGTATTTCTCAGCAGACTCATATCATCCTCGGTTCACATACGAAGTATACGCGAAACTACATTGTAAAGCGTCTAGTCCGTCTCGAGCAGCATGCCTATGACAACACACTGACCAAGTGCGAAAAGCGTCTACTGAGAGAAGTCAATAGGCAATAACGTTTTGACAACTTCAATTGATAAACAGAATGTACAATCCAACAATTAGAAGTAATTTGTATGTAATTACTAAGAAAATTCAATAGATACCTTCTGATAAAATTTCTGAAATCTTGATTTTGTTTTAGTTTTACGGTGACAGCCAGTGTGACTATTATTACCTACGAAGGATTGGTAGGATTATTGAAGGAGCAAACCATGTGCTGCTTGAAATATAGGAGATATTACGTAAATAAATTCGCAGGATTGCGTACGCTGGATCGTGAAGCGGTGTCTACCAGTTACAGCCTCTTGGAAGCAAGAAAACCAAGGACAGATGGAATTAGGAAAGAACTTAATGAGCCTTGGTACTGGAAATAGGAAGTAGGGTATCGGAAGAGCATGGATACTTACGTGAAACCGAACTACGTTGTAACGGAGACGTAAGAGGAGTCCACAAGCTATATCCCCTTGTAGGAGGAAGGTGAGATTAAGTAGGTGAAATAAAATACGGCTATAGTTGCTAGACAAGCAAAGTATGTGAGCATCGCGAGGGGATGGATGTTAAATGAAGTAAACCTACGTTGTATCGCAGCCGTAAAAGGAGACCACAAGCTATATCTCCTTGTAGGAGCAAGGAAGTATTGGGTAGGTGAAATAAAATACGGCAGTAGTTACTAGAGAAGCAAAGTATGTGAGCATCGCGAGGGGATGGTTGTTAAATGAAGTAAACCTACGTTGTATCGGAGCCGTAGGAGGAGTACACAAGCTGTATCTCCTTGTAAGAGCAAGGATAAGGTTGGGTAGGTGGAATAAAATACGGCTATAGTTACTAAAGAAGCAAAGTATGTGAGCATCGCGAGGCGACTGATGTTAAATGAAGTAAACCTACGTTGTATCGGAGCCATAAGAGCAGTCCACAAGCTATATCTCCTTGTAAGAGCACGGGTAAGATTGGGTAAGTGGAATAAAATACGGCTATAGTTACTAGAGAAGCAAAGTATGTAAGCATCGCGAGGGGATGGATGTTAAATGAAGTAAACCTACGTTGTATGGTGCCGTAGGAGGAGTCCACAAGCTATATCTCCTTGTAAGAGGAAGGAATTATTGGGTAGGTGAAATAAAATACGGCTATAGTTACTAGAGAAGCAAAGTATGTGAGCATCGCGAGGGGATGGATGTTAAATGAAGTAAACCTACGTTGTATCGGAGCAGTAAGAGGAGTCCACAAGCTATATCTCCTTGTAAGAGCAAGGGTAAGATTGTGTAGGTGTAATAAAATACGGCTATAGTTACTAGAGAAGCAAAGTATGTGAGGATCGCGAGGGGATGGATGTTAAATAAACCTACTTTGTATGGAGCCGTAGGAGGAGTCCACAAGCTATATCTCCTTGTAAGAGAAAGGCATTATTTGGTAGGAGAAAAAAATACGGCTATAGTTACTAGAGAAGCAAAGTATGTGAGCATCGCGAGGGGATGGATGTTAAATGAAGTAAACCTACGTTGTATCGGAACCGTAAGAGGAGTCCACAAGCTATATCTCCTTGTAAGAGCAAGGGTAGGTTTGGGTAGGTGGAATAAAATACAGCTATAGTTACTAGAGAAGCAAAGTATGTGAGCATCGCGAGGGGATGGATGTTAAATGAAGTAAACCTACGTTGTATGGTGCCGTAGGAGGAGTCCACAAATTATATCTCCTTGTAAGAGGAAGGAATTATTAGGTAGGTGAAGTAAAATACGGCTATAGTTACTAGAGAAGCAAAGTATGTGAGCATCGCGAGGGTATGGATGTTAAATGAAGTAAACCTACGTTGTATCGGAGCCGTAAGAGGAGTCCACAAGGTATATCGCCATGTAGGAACAAGGGTATGATTGGGTAGGTGGAATAAAATACGGCTATAGTTACTAGAGAAGCAAAGTATGTGAGCATCGCGAGGGGAGGGATGTTAAATGAAGTAAACCTACGTTGTATCGGAGCCGTAAGAGGAGTCCACAAGCTATATCTCCTTGTAGGAGCAAGGGTAAGATTGGGTAGGTGGAATAAAATCCGGCTATAGTTACTAGAGAAGCAAAGTATGTGAGCATCGCGAGGGGATGGATGTTAAATGAAGTAAACCTACGTTGTATAGGAGCCGTAAGAGGAGTCCACAAGCTATATCCCGTTGCAGGAGGAAGGTGAGATTGGGTAGGTGAAATAAAATACGGCTATAGTTACTAGAGAAGCAAATTATATGAGCATCGTGAGAGGATGGATGTTAAATGAAGTAAACCTACGTTGTATCGAAGCCGTAAGAGGCGTCCACAAGCTATATCTCCTTGTAAGAGGAAGGAATTATTGGGTAGGTGAAATAAAATACGGCTATTGGTTCTAGAGAAACAAAGTATGTGAGCATCGCGAGGGGATGGATGTTAAATGAAGTAAACCTACGTTATCGGAGCCGTAAGAGGAGTCCACAAGATATATCTCCGGGGAGGAGGAAGGTGAGATTGTGTAGGTGGAATAGTAAACGGCTATAGTTAGTAGAGAAGGAAGGTATCTAAACATCGCGAGGGTATGGATGTTAAATGAAGTAAACCTACGTTGTATCGGAGCCGTAAGAGGAGTCCACAAGGTATATCGCCATGTAGGAACAAGGGTATGATTGGGTAGGTGGAATAAAATACGGCTATAGTTACTAGAGAAGCAAAGTATGTGAGCATCGCGAGGGGAGGGATGTTAAATGAAGTAAACCTACGTTGTATCGGAGCCGTAAGAGGAGTCCACAAGCTATATCTCCTTGTAGGAGCAAGGGTAAGATTGGGTAGGTGGAATAAAATCCGGCTATAGTTACTAGAGAAGCAAAGTATGTGAGCATCGCGAGGGGATGGATGTTAAATGAAGTAAACCTACGTTGTATAGGAGCCGTAAGAGGAGTCCACAAGCTATATCCCGTTGCAGGAGGAAGGTGAGATTGGGTAGGTGAAATAAAATACGGCTATAGTTACTAGAGAAGCAAAGTATGTGAGCATCGCGAGGGGATGGATGTTAAATGAAGTAAACCTACGTTGTATCGCAGCCGTAAAAGAAGACCACAAGCTATATCTCCTTGTAGGAGCAAGGAAGTATTGGGTAGGTGAAATAAAATACGGCAGTAGTTACTAGAGAAGCAAAGTATGTGAGCATCGCGAGGGGATGGTTGTTAAATGAAGTAAACTTACGTTGTATCGGAGCCGTAGGAGGAGTACACAAGCTGTATCTCCTTGTAAGAGCAAGGATAAGGTTGGGTAGGTGGAATAAAATACGGCTATAGTTACTAAAGAAGCAAAGTATGTGAGCATCGCGAGGGGACTGATGTTAAATGAAGTAAACCTACGTTGTATCGGAGCCATAAGAGCAGTCCACAAGCTATATCTCCTTGTAAGAGCACGGGTAAGATTGGGTAGGTGGAATAAAATACGGCTATAGTTACTAGAGAAGCAAAATATGTAAGCATCGCGAGGGGATGGATGTTAAATGAAGTAAACCTACGTTGTATGGTGCCGTAGGAGGAGTCCACAAGCTATATCTCCTTGTAAGAGGAAGGAATTATTGGGTAGGTGAAATAAAATACGGCTATAGTTACTAGAGAAGCAAAGTATGTGAGCATCGCGAGGGGATGGATGTTAAATGAAGTAAACCTACGTTGTATCGGAGCCGTAAGAGGAGTCCACAAGCTATATCTCCTTGTAAGAGCAAGGGTAAGATTGTGTAGGTGTAATAAAATACGGCTATAGTTACTAGAGAAGCAAAGTATGTGAGGATCGCGAGGGGATGGATGTTAAATAAACCTACTTTGTATGGAGCCGTAGGAGGAGTCCACAAGCTATATCTCCTTGTAAGAGAAAGGCATTATTTGGTAGGAGAAAAAAATACGGCTATAGTTACTAGAGAAACAAAGTATGTGAGCATCGCGAGGGGATGGATGTTAAATGAAGTAAACCTACGTTGTATCGGAACCGTAAGAGGAGTCCACAAGCTATATCTCCTTGTAAGAGCAAGGGTAGGTTTGGGTAGGTGGAATAAAATACAGCTATAGTTACTAGAGAAGCAAAGTATGTGAGCATCGCGAGGGGATGGATGTTAAATGAAGTAAACCTACGTTGTATGGTGCCGTAGGAGGAGTCCACAAATTATATCTCCTTGTAAGAGGAAGGAATTATTAGGTAGGTGAAGTAAAATACGGCTATAGTTACTAGAGAAGCAAAGTATGTGAGCATCGCGAGGGTATGGATGTTAAATGAAGTAAACCTACGTTGTATCGGAGCCGTAAGAGGAGTCCACAAGGTATATCGCCATGTAGGAACAAGGGTATGATTGGGTAGGTGGAATAAAATACGGCTATAGTTACTAGAGAAGCAAAGTATGTGAGCATCGCGAGGGGAGGGATGTTAAATGAAGTAAACCTACGTTGTATCGGAGCCGTAAGAGGAGTCCACAAGCTATATCTCCTTGTAGGAGCAAGGGTAAGATTGGGTAGGTGGAATAAAATCCGGCTATAGTTACTAGAGAAGCAAAGTATGTGAGCATCGCGAGGGGATGGATGTTAAATGAAGTAAACCTACGTTGTATAGGAGCCGTAAGAGGAGTCCACAAGCTATATCCCGTTGCAGGAGGAAGGTGAGATTGGGTAGGTGAAATAAAATACGGCTATAGTTACTAGAGAAGCAAAGTATATGAGCATCGTGAGAGGATGGATGTTAAATGAAGTAAACCTACGTTGTATCGAAGCCGTAAGAGGCGTCCACAAGCTATATCTCCTTGTAAGAGGAAGGAATTATTGGGTAGGTGAAATAAAATACGGCTATTGGTTCTAGAGAAACAAAGTATGTGAGCATCGCGAGGGGATGGATGTTAAATGAAGTAAACCTACGTTATCGGAGCCGTAAGAGGAGTCCACAAACTATATCTCCTTGTAGGAGGAAGGTAAGCTTGGGTAGGTGGAATAGTAAACGGCTATAGTTAGTAGAGGAGGAAGATATCTAAATATCGCGAGGGGATGGATGGTTAATGAAGTAAACCTACGTTGTATCGGAGCCGTAAGAGGAGTCCACAAGATATATCTCCGGGGAGGAGGAAGGTGAGATTGTGTAGGTGGAATAGTAAACGGCTATAGTTAGTAGAGAAGGAAGGTATCTAAACATCGCGAGGGTATGGATGTTAAATGAAGTAAACCTACGTTGTATCGGAGCCGTAAGAGGAGTCCACAAGGTATATCGCCATGTAGGAACAAGGGTATGATTGGGTAGGTGGAATAAAATACGGCTATAGTTACTAGAGAAGCAAAGTATGTGAGCATCGCGAGGGGAGGGATGTTAAATGAAGTAAACCTACGTTGTATCGGAGCCGTAAGAGGAGTCCACAAGCTATATCTCCTTGTAGGAGCAAGGGTAAGATTGGGTAGGTGGAATAAAATCCGGCTATAGTTACTAGAGAAGCAAAGTATGTGAGCATCGCGAGGGGATGGATGTTAAATGAAGTAAACCTACGTTGTATAGGAGCCGTAAGAGGAGTCCACAAGCTATATCCCGTTGCAGGAGGAAGGTGAGATTGGGTAGGTGAAATAAAATACGGCTATAGTTACTAGAGAAGCAAATTATATGAGCATCGTGAGAGGATGGATGTTAAATGAAGTAAACCTACGTTGTATCGAAGCCGTAAGAGGCGTCCACAAGCTATATCTCCTTGTAAGAGGAAGGAATTATTGGGTAGGTGAAATAAAATACGGCTATTGGTTCTAGAGAAACAAAGTATGTGAGCATCGCGAGGGGATGGATGTTAAATGAAGTAAACCTACGTTATCGGAGCCGTAAGAGGAGTCCACAAACTATATCTCCTTGTAGGAGGAAGGTAAGCTTGGGTAGGTGGAATAGTAAACGGCTATAGTTAGTAGAGGAGGAAGATATCTAAATATCGCGAGGGGATGGATGGTTAATGAAGTAAACCTACGTTGTATCGGAGCCGTAAGAGGAGTCCACAAGATATATCTCCGGGGAGGAGGAAGGTGAGATTGTGTAGGTGGAATAGTAAACGGCTATAGTTAGTAGAGAAGGACGGTATCTAAACATCGCGAGGGGATGGATGTTAAATGAAGTAAACCTACGTTGTATCGGAGCCGTAAGAGGAGTCCACTAGCTATATCTCATTGTAAGAGCGAGGGAAGATTGGGTAGGTGGAATAAAATTCGGCTATAGTTACTAGAGAAGCAAAGAATGTGAGCATCGCGAGGGGATGGATGTTAAATGAAGTAAACCTACGTTGTATCGGAGCCGTAAGAGGAGTCCACAAGCTATATCTCCTTGTAAGAGCAAGGGTAAGATTGTGTAGGTGTAATAAAATACGGCTATAGTTACTAGAGAAGCAAAGTATGTAAGCATCGCGAGGGGATGGATGTTAAATAAACCTACTTTGTATGGAGCCGTAGGAGGAGTCCACAAGCTATATCTCCTTGTAAGAGGAAGGAATTATTTGGTAGGAGAAAAAAATACGGCTATAGTTACTAGAGAAGCAAAGTATGTGAGCATCGCGAAAGGATGGATGGTAAATGATGTAAACCTACGTTGTATCGGAGCCGTAAGAGGAGTCCACAAGCTATATCTCTTTGTAAGAGCAAGGGAAGATTGGGTAGGTGGAATAAAATTCGGCTATAGTTACTAGAGAAGCAAAGTATGTGAGCATCGCGAGGGGATGGATGATACCTGATGCAGAACTAGGTTGTATCGGAGCCGTAATTGGAGTCCACAAGCTATATCTCTTTGTAGGAGCAAGGGTAAGATTGGGCAGGTGGAATAGTATATGGCTATAGGTACCATGAACGGAAAGTATCTTAGCATCGCGAAGGGAGGGAATATACCTGATGCTGACCTACGTTGTATCGAAGCCGTAAGTGGAGACTACAAGCTATATCTCCTTGTAGGAGCAAGGGTAAGATTGGGTAGGTTGAATAGTATATGGCTATAATTACTATGAAAGGAAAGTATCTTAGCATCGCGAAGGGATGGATGATACCTGATGCAGAACTAGGTTGTATCGAAGCCGTAAGTGGAGACTACAAGCTATATCTCCTTGTAGGAGCAAGGGTAAGATTGGGTAGGTTGAATAGTATATGGCTATAGGTACTATGAAAGGAAAGTATCTTAGCATCGCGAAGGGAGGGAATATACCTGATGCTGACCTACGTTGTATCGAAGCCGTAAGTGGAGACTACAAGCTATATCTCCTTGTAGGAGCAAGGGTAAGATTGGGTAGGTTGAATAGTATATGGCTATAGGTACTATGAAAGGAAAGTATCTTAGCATCGCGAAGGGATGGATGATACCTGATGCAGAACTAGGTTGTATCGAAGCCGTAAGTGGAGACTACAAGCTATATCTCCTTGTAGGAGCAAGGGTAAGATTGGGTAGGTTGAATAGTATATGGCTATAGGTACTATGAAAGGAAAGTATCTTAGCATCGCGAAGGGATGGATGATACCTGATGCAGAACTAGGTTGTATCGAAGCCGTAAGTGGAGACTACAAGCTATATCTCCTTGTAGGAGCAAGGGTAAGATTGGGTAGGTTGAATAGTATATGGCTATAGGTACTATGAAAGGAAAGTATCTTAGCATCGCGAAGGGAGGGAATATACCTGATGCTGACCTACGTTGTATCGAAGCCGTAAGTGGAGACTACAAGCTATATCTCCTTGTAGGAGCAAGGGTAAGATTGGGTAGGTTGAATAGTATATGGCTATAGGTACTATGAAAGGAAGGTATCTTAGCATCGCGAAGGGAGGGAATATACCTGATGCTGACCTACGTTGTATCGAAGCTGTAAGTGGAGACTACAAGCTATATCTCCTTGTAGGAGCAAGGGTAAGATTGGGTAGGTTGAATAGTATATGGCTATAGGTACTAGGAAAGGAAAGTATCTTAGCATCGCGAAGGGAGGGAATATACCTGATGCTGACCTACGTTGTATCGAAGCTGTAAGTGGAGACTACAAGCTATATCTCCTTGTAGGAGCAAGGGTAAGATTGGGTAGGTTGAATAGTATAAGGCTATAGGTACCATGAAAGGAAAGTATCTTAGCATCGCGAAGGGAGGGAATATACCTGATGCTGACCTACGTTGTATCGAAGCCGTAAGTGGAGACTACAAGCTATATCTCCTTGTAGGAGCAAGGGTAAGATTGGGTAGGTTGAATAGTATATGGCTATAGGTACTATGAATGGAAAGTATCTTAGCATCGCGAAGGGAGGGAATATACCTGATGCTGACCTACGTTGTATCGAAGCCGTAAGTGGAGACTACAAGCTATATCTCCTTGTAGGAGCAAGGGTAAGATTGGGTAGGTGGAATAGTATATGGCTATAGGTACTATGAAAGGAAAGTATCTTAGCATCGCGAGGGGATGGATGATACCTGATGCTGACCTACGTTGTATCGAAGCCGTAAGTGGAGACTACAAGCTATATCTCCTTGTAGGAGCAAGGGTAAGATTGGGTAGGTTGAATAGTATATGGCTATAGGTACTATGAAAGGAAAGTATCTTAGCATCGCGAAGGGAGGGAATATACCTGATGCTGACCTACGTTGTATCGAAGCCGTAAGTGGAGACTACAAGCTATATCTCCTTGTAGGAGCAAGGGTAAGATTGGGTAGGTGGAATAGTATATGGCTATAGGTACTATGAAAGGAAAGTATCTTAGCATCGCGAGGGGATGGATGATACCTGATGCTGACCTACGTTGTATCGAAGCCGTAAGTGGAGACTACAAGCTATATCTCCTTGTAGGAGCAAGGGTAAGATTGGGTAGGTGGAATAGTATATGGCTATAGGTACTATGAAAGGAAAGTATCTTAGCATCGCGAAGGGAGGGAATATACCTGATGCTGACCTACATTGTATCGAAGCCGTAAGTGGAGACTACAAGCTATATCTCCTTGTAGGAGCAAGGGTAAGATTGGGTAGGTTGAATAGTATATGGCTATAGGTACTATGAATGGAAAGTATCTTAGCATCGCGAAGGGAGGGAATATACCTGATGCTGACCTACGTTGTATCGAAGCCGTAAGTGGAGACTACAAGCTATATCTCCTTGTAGGAGCAAGGGTAAGATTGGGTAGGTGGAATAGTATATGGCTATAGGTACTATGAAAGGAAAGTATCTTAGCATCGCGAGGGGATGGATGATACCTGATGCTGACCTACGTTGTATCGAAGCCGTAAGTGGAGACTACAAGCTATATCTCCTTGTAGGAGCAAGGGTAAAATTGGGTAGGTTGAATAGTATATGGCTATAGGTACTATGAAAGGAAAGTATCTTAGCATCGCGAAGGGAGGGAATATACCTGATGCTGACCTACGTTGTATCGAAGCCGTAAGTGGAGACTACAAGCTATATCTCCTTGTAGGAGCAAGGGTAAGATTGGGTAGGTGGAATAGTATATGGCTATAGGTACTATGAAAGGAAAGTATCTTAGCATCGCGAAGGGAGGGAATATACCTGATGCTGACCTACATTGTATCGAAGCCGTAAGTGGAGACTACAAGCTATATCTCCTTGTAGGAGCAAGGGTAAGATTGGGTAGGTTGAATAGTATATGGCTATAGTTACTATGAAAGGTTTTTTCCTTGCGAAAAACCTATCAAGGTTATCATCGCCTAACTAAAGTGGTATTGTAAAATATATGTTACATAAATAAATAAAACTAATCAAAATAAAACAAAATAAATAAAATAAATGTTTAAAACTAATTGTAACTACATTATCTAAAACTAAAGAAACTAAAATTATACAAAATTTAATTAATATTAAATAGATTCAGGTGTATGAAAGCGATGACACGGCCGTAACTTCGTCCCTTAAAATCACCTTTAAACTACCTCGAAGATTGTAACGAATATACAAATTTGTCAAATCATCACAATCAAGCAGAATCTGCTTGATTGTGATGATACTTTTACAAAACAGACAAAGTGGTGGATCGTCATGTCTCATCAACCATCCATGCGTTAACAAAGAGTGGCCGATGCAAAGTCGAGTAACCACCACTTCCTCCTTACGATTCGAACGAACAGATGTCCTCCATGGTCGGACGGTATTTTTGATGTCCCTCAGCTTGTTTCTATTTACATTTTGCCATTCTTCGTTCCAAACAGAGAATGGTGTAGTTTTAACATTGCATACAAAATCTGATGCCATCACACGTTGTGTCGATGGCACCATATATGTAGCTAATTTTGCACCTTCATCTGCTTTAGTGTTTCCGAATATTCCGCAGTGACCAGGCACCCAGAGAAATGACACCTCGACACCTCGTAATTGGAGCCTGTGTATAGAGCCAAGATGTCTCCAACTAAAGGGCTCTTAGTGTACATTTTCTGAATAGGCTGGAGAGCACTTTTGGAATCGGAACATACAAGATATTTAGATGTTGCAGACGGAATTGATCTTAAATCTTGGAAAATTGCATAAAGTTCTGCAGTAAAAACGCTACAGGCTGAAGGCAATCCGTATGTGACGGTTTGTCCTTCCATATAAAATGCACAACCTGTCCCATTGTCCAGTTTTAAACCGTCTGTGAATATAGTCACAGTATGTTGGTGAGTTTGTTGAATCTGCAAAAACTCCTGACGATAAGTAACGTCAGAAGTATTGTGTTTTAGGTACATGGACAATGAGAAGTCACATTTTGGCTTTTGTATTGTCCATGGAGGGATGTAGCATGATGTTCGTTCGAATATAGGTGGAAGTTCTAAATTTAGATTGCTAAAAATGCGCAACGTTCTTATTCCGAAAGGAGCAGTTGAACGTTAACGCACATTGTAACGATCCTCGAGGTAGTTATCCAAAACTGCTTTGAATGCCGGATGTTTAGGTTTACTTCGAAAACCAGTGTAATATGAAATTTGTAGCATTTTACGTCGCATTGATAGAGATGGTTCTCCAGCTTCAACTAGAAGGCTGGAGATTGGGCTTGATCTAAAAGCACCAGTAGAAAGTCTAAGGCCAGCGTGATGTATTGAATCCAAAAGTTTCAGAAACGTAGGTCGAGCAGATGAATAGGCTATACAGCCGTAATCTATGCGCGATCTTACGACGGCGCGAAAGAAACGCAGCATACAGGTTCTGTCTGCTCCCCAATTTGTACCACTTAGAAATCTCAACATATCCAATATCTTGATGCACCGGGTTCTCAAATCACGCACATGTGGATTCCATGAAAGTTATTTATCCAATAAAAGACCCAAAAATCTGAAGCCGCGTACCATCAAGATAAAGGATAGGTTTCTGGTGTTGCCTGCGACGTCTAAATGCTATACACTGGGTCTTCGAAGCCGAAAACTTGAAGCCCGTAGATTTGGTCCATTCTTGCAATTTATTAATGACTAATTGTTAGGATCTTTCCGCTGTTGCCATACTTCTAGCAGCTACATATATACAAAAATCGTCTAATATATGCCTCCTAGACGTACACGGAAAGTCCTGTTATTCAAATAATTTTGTATAAAAGCAAGAATGTTACCTTGTATACCCCATGATCTCAATACGATAAAAATTCCTCTTCTCCATGCCATGTCATATGCCTTCTCAAGGTCAAAGAAAACAGCTACCAGTGTTTGTCGTAAGATGAAGGCATTCTGTATAGCTGACTCCAACAAAACCAATTGGTCAACTGATGAACGTCCTTGCCTGGAACCACACTGAACGTTAGAAAGAAGTTTGTTTGTTTCTAGATACCAGACAAGACGTCGGTTGACCATCTTCTCCAGTAGTTTGCATAAGCAGCTGGTCAGAGAGATGAGTCTGTAGCTACTGGGATTAGTTTTGTCCTTTCCTTGTTTTAGAAGAGGAATTATTGTCGCTTCTAACCATGCATCAGGAAAACCGTGCTCCCCAAATATACGGTTGTATATCCGAAGGAGAACTAGTTTTGCCGACGGTGGTAGATTTTTATTCATGGAGTATACAATATCATCCGGGCCTGGAGCTGACTCTAGTTCTTCGATAGAGAAATGGATATTCAAACAAGAATCTCCAGACAATCCAACGGTGAAAGGTAAGGCTTCCTGTTTACGTTTGTACACCTGGAAAGCGTCCTTGTATGCAGAAGATGAAGAATAGTGACATTCAAAACAGTTTTTGTAAATGAATTGGCCATGTGTATGTCATCGACGGGAGCCAGGTAATCCACGTCCAGTGGTTCTAGATCTTGTGAAACTTTTTCCCCAGTAGGTTTTTTTCAGGATCCAACTGGGATGTCTAACAAAACAGGGAGAGGAGTCACACAAAGAGATCTCAACAGGAATGTGATCGCTACTGTGAAGATCAGGCAATGCTGACCATTTTAGTTTTGTAGCCAAAGTAGGACTGCATAATGACAAGTCAACAGCTGTCCATCCTCCTGTTGATGCTGCTAAATGTGTCGGAGAACCGTCATTTAGGAGGTATAAATCCAGTTCCGATCAGATGCCTTCAATCAGATGACCTCGAGGGTTACATTCTAGTGAGCCCCATGAAACGTGGTGGGAGTTGAAATCGCCCACTAATAAAAACGGAGTCGGTAACTGATTTATGAGGTATACAAGAACTCTCTGTTGCAGGTTGTCACTTGGTGAAAGGTAGATACAACAGAGAGTGAGTTTGTACGGAACAGCTGTTTGAATTGCCACTGCTTGTAAGGGAGTTATTAAGCTCGCAGGAACGGCGTCGACAAAGTTACGGGCTAGAATAGTTACGCCACCTCTAGCTCGATTTTCCGACCTATAAACTGAATACTCAATTAGATAGAAATTGTGCGATTCATGGAGATGGGTCTCTTGAATACAGATGCACATAGGAGACACATCTCTTACAATTATTTTGAGATCCTCAATGTGACTTCTAACACCGTTAATGTTTCACTGAATCACGGATTGTTTAGGTGTGGACATTGTATTTTAGTGAAATGTATTCACCTGGCTCTCGTCGCCGTCATTGCAAATTCGCTGGCCTGGAATGTTGGACGTTCCAGGCAGAGAGTCATCAGATTCCATCACCACTATTGTAGTGGTGGAATCTGAGGAATTTTTTGACTCAGAAGAGGAATTTGAAATGGTCCTCTTTTGAGTCGCTTGTGATTTTGCACCTACATTCACAGGTGCAGCTTTGTTGTTATTTTTATTACTATTACTCATAGTTGGAGTAGGTTCAACTACTTTCGCACTTGTCTCTAATTGTGTCTTACGTCTTCTAATTTTCCCAGAGGTAACTGGCATTGGAGATTTGTCCGCATTCATCTTTATTCTTTGAAACAGAATTTTTCGTTACCAATGCTAGTAAATGACTAACCTGCTGAGTAAGAACTTCAATTTTTTTGTTTAACTCGACGCAGTTGGAACGACTTCTCAGTAGTGCCAGCTGAGGCATAAGATTTCGTTTTAAGTCTAGGTTGAGTTGACTTGAATTTCTTTTTTGCTTCGTGGAAAGATGTTTTATCCTTTGCCATTATACTGAGGATTGCTTTCTCCTCCTTGAACTTTGGGCAGTTAAAGGAGCGAGCAGGGCGGTCACCAGCACAGTTTGGGCATTTCGGAGCACTTGTGCAAACCTTCTCAAAATGGCCTTCAGATACACACTGTCCCCGTACCTCTAGGTTGGAGCAAGAAGAGCTGACGTGTCCAAAACGTTGGCATTTAAAGCACCGGCGTGGATTGGGAACGTAGGGCCTAACAGGAAGCCGTCGATATAAATATTCCGGGATAGATGGTTTCCCGAATGTCAGGATTAATAATGTTGTTGGAACTCTCTGACCGTTTTCCATCCTCATAACTCGTACGACATCTGTTACACCTTCCGAGTCCAGTTCTGATTTTACTTCGTCCTCACGGACATACAAAAGATCTCTGCATGACATTACTCCCTTTGATGAGTTCAAGGTTTTGTAGGGGGCCACCGCACACACACCTGATCAAGAAGGAGGTCATTTTCAGCAAATATTGTTACTGCTTCGAACTAATTGTTTCTAACAGCAGTGTTCCGTTTCGTAACTTCCTTATGGAAGAGACAGGTCCTGCTGCGCATCCAGTTATAGCCTTATGGATGAGAAAAGGCGATACCTTAGAAAGATCTTTTCCTTCTTCTGCGCAAGACACAATTAAAAACTTAGGCGGTAGTTTGGGCGATGCTACATCCATTTCTTTCTCCCTCTCATTTTCTCCACTAGGCATCTTCGGAGAAACCTCACGACGCCTCTTTACATTAAACTGGTTGGTTGGTTGGATTTTTGTTGGTTTTTCATAAATTTGTTTTAAGCTAACCAACGGCGTTACGGGCGAGACTATGAGAACGGGTACACCCATGGATCACTTTCGATCATTTCCAACCCCCGAAACTCTGGGGCCCATAGTTTCCTCCTTAGCTCGACTGAATGGGCATCAGCCGAGAACTCGTAATACTGTGCACAGGCTCCGACACCTGTGCACCGCGGACACTCCCTGACCAAGGACCGAAGTGGCTAGCGGACCAGCAACCGCGCATACGTCTTCGGCAGAGCAAGCTCACAGCAGCGTCCCAGACCAGAGTTTATCAAGCTGTGGACTTTTCAGCACTCCCAACGCGCAACGGTTTTGACCAGTCAAATTCCCTAAGTGAAGATGTTAGTTTATGTGTATGTGCGTCCGTGCGTGCGTGCGTGTGTGTGTGTGTGTGTGTGTGTGTGTGTGTGTGTGTGTGTGTGTGTGTGTGTGTGTGTGTGTGTGTGGTGTGTGTGTGTTTGTGTGTGTGTGTGTGTGTGTGTGTGTGTGGTGTGTGTGTGTTTGTGTGTGTGTGTGTTTGTGTGTGTGTGTGCGCGCTTTGTAAGTGGTGTAGTGTTAGGCTAGGGTACCGCGAGGGACGCCAAATCCCTCGTAGGTGCGGCTAGTCCGCACCCCCCTGCGGGGCACTAGGAAAGGAAAGTATCTTAGCATCGCGAAGGGAGGGATGTTACTTGATGCAGACTTACGTTGTATCGGAGCCGTAAGAGTAGTCCACAAGCTATATGTCCTTGTAGAAGGAAGAGTAAGATTATGTAGGTGGAGTAGTATAAGGCTATAGGTACTAAGAAAGGAAAGGTTCTTGGTAATCGGGAATTACTTTACATGAAAGTGCAATGTCAAACGTTGATATTACGTCACATACGCAGTCCTGTATACGTTATTTCACATAGCTTACATCCTAGTTTTCCCTATGTCCCTACCCTATTCCTTTCTGTAACGTAAACTCCCATCCTATACTTCACAATAACGCTAACTGACGGGTCTCCTTAAAGGAGCCTGGGATAAACCTTGGAACGAAGGCAATTGTGCGATAAGGGCGTATCGGTTGGGTTTTAACGTTTATTGTATTGTTTAAAATTTGAAAGAAAGTGTAACGCTGTTCGCTCGAGTACCCTTACAGCCGTAATCTTAAAGCGGGCACAAAGGGCCTGTATTTGGATATCACTTTATTTCTGGATCTATAATGGCCGCTTCAGAAAACTCCCGTGCGTCAGCACCGTTGAGGGCTCTCATTACAAGCATCCAGGACGCGTACTTCAGATGTGTTTTTTCCAGGGATACAGTGTGTAGAGGAGAAAGGGGTGGGGGTATATGCGCGCAATTATTATTTCACCCTCCTTTACTTTGTCAAGAGTACAGCTCAGTTTTCATATTCCAAAGCACGTGTCATTCTCCCTTGCTTCGTTTTTCAACAACAAACGTTTGATGATATTTTCCTCTTTGCTTTTTTTTGTTATGCGTACAATATTTTCATCTTGAAATTGAAGACTGACAAAAAACCTTGCGCCCGTTCGCTGTGTTTCCACAGCTACTGTAATTTGTCTAAGTGTTCGCCCAGGCGAGTCCTTTAACGTTAAAGTTCCCATATTCAAAGGATTTAATTCATTACTTGTGTTTGGAGAGATGTGTGTTCGAACAGTATATAAAGCTTAGAATAACAACTTTATTTATAGCTAAGGAAAACAATAACAGTTTATATATACAAAATTAATATCCTCTAATATGGTTTCAACTTTTTACATTATAAAGTTTTGTTTTCATTATGTGATAGTTATTTGTGGGAGTAGTAATTAGTTGATAAAAGTATTTTTCGGAGACGAAGGAGTAAAAATGGTTGTTATAGAATTATAACTAAGTAAAATTAATGAAATACATAACCAAAAAACTATATATTTGATATAGAAATTACCTGCATAAAGGAAAGAAATTAATATTGAAATCTATATGAAAATAAATGAAATTGACTAAAAAGTAGAAAAGATAAAGAAGGGGTTGGGGAATATAGAAAACAGGTTTTAGTTTAATCGAAAAGAATTGAATCCTTTTGAATGTAAATAGAATGTAAAAATGGGATGTCACGATCACAACACCATTTATTGATCAACTGACCGAATCCTATGCTGTGAGAGTACCAAGAATAACGTATCAAATAGCCAAGATTTAGCAAAGAGTGCCAGCGAAGTACTAGACTACCCTTATCCCAGACGTCAGGACTCTATGCTTATAGTTCAGGACGATGTACTTATAGCCAGCAGCTAGCACGGGGACATTTCGACCTTTCGCAGTACCCCCACTAATTAAGGCGTTTCTAAAGGTAAACATAAACGGAAATTATCGATATTTTCAAAAGTATCATAGATTTAGTTACATTAACATATAACTATAAATATAAAATGGTATAAAACACAAAAGCTGTCAAAACATTTCATATTAATTATTTAATAAGATTCATTAGAGATATTACACAGACACACACACATCACCCCTTCCCTGTTCCTCATAGGTGACAATAATCATGCTAATAAAACACGTCGTCCAGAGATAACCTTTTACAGTTTTCTCCACATAACATACTATGCTTAAATGCAATCAATTTAGAGAACTTTGTTCCATTTTTTCAAAAAAAAAACTTAACAATATGTCTTTTCGTCAAAATAAATATCTAATTTATTTTATTAAACTCCTTCTATTACATTCAACAAATATATATATATATATATATATATATATATATATATATATATATATATATATATATATAATATGGTGATATGTTTTCTTGTAATATAGTTAATAAATTAAAAATATTTCAAAAACAAGAATACTTTTATTTCTGATAATATGCTGGACATTGGAGAGCCTTAATCCATCCTTTTGTTTATAAATTTTATTATTATATAAAAAATAATTTTGATTTAATATGATTTTTAATGTATTTATTCAACTCGATTGAGCTTATTGAAAAATTAAAAGATATTAAAATTGATAATAATACAAAATTAATATCATTTGATGTTACTAACATGTATAATAACATACCTATAATGAAAACACTTGAAATAATATAAAATAATATAGATACATTTGAAAAAAAACACATTAACACAAGAAATAATAAATACATTAAAAACATATTAAATCAAAATTATTTTTTATATAATAATAAAATTTATAAACAAAAGGATAGATTAACGATGGGCTCTCCAATGTCCAGCATATTATCAGAAATATTTTTACAAAAAAATACTTGTTTTTGAAATATTTTTAATTTATTAAATATATATATATATATATATATATATATATATAATACGTTTTCTTGTTTAATAATTTAAAACAACATAGGTTATTCAAATACAAGAATATTTATTAATTTATATCCAAAGCCTTTCGTTGGCAAACGAAAGGCTTTGGATATAAATTAATAAATATTCTTGTATTTGAATAATCTATGTTATTCTAAAATATATATATGCCTATATCATATTCAAATTTTTAATCGTTAATAAAATACTCTTTATTCATTCATTGAAATTCAAATACCTTTGTTTAAAACTTGTAGTGGATACCACTTGATGTAAACACAGTTTTTCAAATATTATTTCATTAGTTAAATTTAAATCATTCTAGTTTTATATGGGAGAAAAACGTTTCACATAATTAGCAAGGTATGCAATATAGTTATTTCGTCGCATTTGGCTTAAAATAAGTGACAACATGATTTCATAACTCAGCTGATTTTATGTTATAGGTTTGTGGTAGAACAGCTGTTTTAATGCATTATTATGTTACTTTATTTAATTTCAATTGCAATTATTTTTAATCACTTAAACAATACTTTATGACTATCCGAACGTTAAATTTTGTAAATTTGTTAAAACTTACTGAGAGAGAACGTTTTCGATCGCTATGTGGCGATCTTCATCAGTGTCTTCTCTGACAATCTTTAAGTGATTAATAAGGTTCACCGAACGTAATGGACTACAAAATTCAAGAATGCAATTATTTAATGAAAAATTACTAAAAAATTTTTTGTTTGCTCACCTAGGTAGGAGATAACTCTAATTTTTTGTTTGTTCACCTAGGTAGGAGATAACTCTAATTTTTTGTTTGTTCACCTAGGTAGGAGATAACTCTAATTTTTTGTTTGTTTACCTAGGTAGGAGATAACTCTAATTTTTTGTTTGTTCACCTAGGTAGGAGATAACTCTAATTTTTTGTTTGTTTACCTAGGTAGGAGATAACTCTAATTTGTTGTTTGTTCACCTAGGTAGGAGATAACTCTAATTTTTTGTTTGTTTACCTAGGTAGGAGATAACTCTAATTTTTTGTTTGTTCACCTAGGTAGGAGATAACTCTAATTTTTTGTTTGTTTACCTAGGTAGGAGATAACTCTAATTTTTTGTTTGTTCACCTAGGTAGGAGATAACTCTAATTTTTTGTTTGTTTACCTAGGTAGGAGATAACTCTAATTTTTTGTTTGTTCACCTAGGTAGGAGATA
>JBAIZL010000005.1:32263574-32298574 GCA_036971475.1 Prosapia bicincta
TGTATGTGTGTGTGTGTGTGTGTGTATGTGTATGTGAGTGCGTGAAACAAGAAAATTTATAATTATATATATATATATATATATATATATATATATATATATACCCCGTCTCTAACATGCTCACTATGCTCAGTTAATTAGAAATTATCTCTGGTCCCACCAGTGTTGATATCAGGGATTAGTTTAGGTCATATTCTCTCGCTATATCCAGTAACATGACCGTTACCTACTCTTATCTAGATTTCTCTACCTCTTCCACTCTTCTTTTTACAAGAGAGTACACCTCTTTATGTCCCCTTTAGAGACCACTTCTTCATTCATATTTTCTTGCCGAAGAACTAGTTTGTTCAATCACCGCCTTGAATAAGTAAACTAGCAATCTTTCCTGATCCTGAAGTAGTCACTTAAGTTGTTTTCTGCGTTTTGAAAGATGAAGACGTCATGAAAGTGCTATGGAGTATAGATTTCGTACAAGATCATTTCTTTGACATTAAAGTCTTTTTAACCTTGAAAAGGACAAAATCGACTCGTCTGAAACTGTGGGAATTTAGAGTCATTTGTATTTACGCATTTATACGAGTTATTTTCGAATAAATCTGAAGACAAGTAAACAGAAAACAATCGGACCGACTAATTTTGTTCAGATTTCAACAGCTGTGCAAACAAGGTTTGATCCTTTGTTTGACAAACAATGTCGGAATGCAGTAAATCCAGGCTGGATCCAACACGCCTCTGGAAAAAGCAAAATGCTAATTCGTGAGCGACATTAATTAAGGATAATTTGACCGAAGCGGATCACGCCCAGCGTACAATATCCCGACAAATGTTAATAACAGTTACAAAATTACCGCCTTTATTATAAATTTAAATTTTTTTCGGGACAGATAATTTACAATGCAAAGCACAGGGCCCAGGTTGGCGAAAACTATTTCTGGGCGAGAAAACGTAGTTGGGCATGGAGACTTCAAAGTGTACAATACTGTTTCAAATAATACACACAAATATCCAGAATATCCAAATATTAAGAATATATACAATATTAATATTGTATGTTTAAGGCTCTCTAGCAACTTACCCTCTAATGCTCTATATGCCTACATCTTGTTCGTAGCTACATCCATACCCGAGTTGCACCGTATCAGACGTTTCGCGTAACCGTTGGTAATTGTCCAATACTAGAGGAGCATTAACTCTCTTTAGCCCCTTACTCCTTTCTTATGCTTTATTATTTTTCTCCTCCCTACAAGATGATAGTATAACCCAGCTCATTAACTTCACCTACTCTCAGGGACTTGGAAGAATTTTTTTCTACCCTTAATCCTGGATTTTCCCCATCTCCTTTCTTGTCTTTTTTCCTACCAGAAGATAAACGGGTAGAAAGCTACTCGATAGAGAGCAGGTTTACATGAGGTAAATGTCTGTCTTAGTTCTCAGACTCGGTAACAGATGAGGTGGGAACTGGCTTCCTTAGCCCCCTACCCTTATTAGCCACATTCTTCCTTGTCCTTCACTTTTGCAAGAGATAGAAACAAGTAGATGCGCCCTCATTACAGAAGTGGACACCTGAATCAGGTTGGGGCCCTGAACATGTGAAGCCATGATCCCTTCCTATGTACCAAACCAAGTCCAATCTGATAGTTAAAATATTTTCCTATTTCACGTAGGTGACAATGTTAAAATTCACTGATTATCTTAAAACACAAACCCTCCAACTACACGATGGCACCCTTAATATGCTATTTACTTTAAATCGTGACTATCAAATTTTGATATTTTCCCAAGTTTTAATTGTTGAGCGATTGACATGGCTACATCCTTTCTAACCGCCTGTTAAATGCAGGTTGTTTTTAGTAGTGTGGTGCCTTTAGACCTTCATAGCGGACAAGTTTCATACTGACAACAGTGTCCATTTTGGGTAAGCTTGGACTAGTGAACCGAGTCTGCATAATGCTAGAAGGACCTGTCACTGGTTTAGTTGCTATAGCCGGGCGTCTATGACTTCTGAAGTATGACGTATTTGTCTTATACAATGCATTCTAATGACAAATATTAAATAGCTTCACGCTTCCTAAACATAATGTTTAAAGTAATTCTATTTCGAGTATTTTATACCACTTTAACAATCTGTCTTGAACTAAATAAAGAGTTAAAGACAACACAAAGGATTCGTGTCCTGGAATTATTCCTACAGACGATCAACGAACGCTTTCCTGCAAAGCCGCGGGCAATTTTTAAAGTCTGATTGCAAAAGTTTCTTTCACTTTGTGATTGAACAGCTTGTGCAAGATATTTGAGGTAAACTTGCAAAGTTGGGGGGCTTTGAACTTTGATTACTTCTTGTAATGACGTCTGTTTGCCACAGTTCGCCTTAATGGCCAATCTATTGAACTTCTCACGCGAGTTTTCTTCATTGAACTCGACCAACTCAGACACAGAACGCCGCTGTTGTGTTCAGTTAAAAAATATATATATTAATTACACTTTAGGGTAGTAAATGTTTGAAGAGAAAAACAGACATAACTATTTAGTCTAAGTTAAATTTGTATCTAAAGAGATAGATCTCCCTTCTTTCTCTACCGCTGTCTCTCTACACACACTCTCTCTCTCTCTCTATTCATCAATTTATCTATCGCTCGCTCCCTATCTCTCTCTGTTCATCATCTATCCATCTATCGCTCTCTCTATGAATCTGCCCATCTTTCGCTCTCTTTCTCTCTCTCTATATTTAATTTTTCTCTCTATTCATCTGTCCATCTATAGCTCTCTCCATATCTCTATCTATTCATCTGTCCATCTATCGCTCTCTCTATATATATATCTCACTGTTCATCTATCCTTCTATCGCTCTCTCTCTATCTCTCTTTATGAATCTGTCCATCTTTCGCTCTTTCTCTATTTATTTTACTCTATTCATCTGTACAACTATAGCTCTCTCCATATCCCTATATATTCATCTGTCCATCTATCACTCTCTCTATCTCTCTCTGTTCATCATCTATCCATCTCACGCTCTCTCTATGAGTCTGTCCGTATTTTGCTCTCTTTCTCTCTCTCTCATTCTCTCTCTCTCTCTTTCTCTCTCTCTCTCTCTCTCTCTCTCTCTCTCTCTCTCTATATATATATATATATATATATATATATATATATATATAGTTTTCTCTATATTCATCTGTCATGTCATCTATAGCTCTCTCTTTATCTCTATCTGTTCATTTGTCCATCTATCGCTCTCTCTCTCTCTATCTCTCTCTGTTCATCTATCCATCTATCGCTCTCTCTATGATTCAGTCCATCTTTCACTCTCCTTCTCTCTCTCTCTCTCTCTCTCTCTATATATATATATATATTTTTTTTTTTTCTATTCATCTGTCCATCTATAGCTCTCTCCATATTTCTATCTATTCATCTGCCCATCTATCGCTCTCTCTCTCTATATATCTCACTGTTCATCTATCCTTCTATCGCTCTCTCTTTATCTCTATCTGTTCATTTGTCCATCTATCGCTCCCTCTCTCTCTATCTCTCTCCGTTCATCTATCCATCTATCGCTCTCTCTATGATTCAGTCCATCTTTCACTCTCCTTCTCTCTCTCTCTCTCTCTCTCTCTCTCTCTCTCTCTCTCTCTATATATATATATATATATATATATATATATATATATATATATTTTTTCTATTCATCTGCCCATCTATCGCTCTCTCTCTCTCTATATATCTCACTGTTCATCTGTCCATCTATAGCTCTCTCCTTATCTCTATCTGTTCATTTGTCCATCTATCGCTCTCTCTCTCTCTATCTCTCTCTGTTCATCTATCCATCTATCGCTCTCTCTATGATTCAGTCCATCTTTCACTCTCCTTCTCTCTCTCTCTCTCTCTCTCTCTCTCTCTCTCTCTCTCTATATATATATATATATATATATATATATATATATATATATATATATATATATATTTTCTATTCATCTGCCCATCTATCGCTCTCTCTCTATATATATCTCACTGTTCATCTGTCCATCTATAGCTCTTTCTTTATCTCTATCTGTTCATTTGTCCATCTATCGCTCTCTCTCTCTCTCTGTTCATCTATCCATCTATCGCTCTCTCTATGATTCAGTCCATCTTTCACTCTCCTTCTCTCTCTCTCTCTCTCTCTCTCTCTCTCTATATATATATATATATATATATATATATATATATATATATATATATATATATATATTTTCTATTCATCTGTCCATCTATAGCTCTCTCCATATTTCTATCTATTCATCTGCCCATCTATCGCTCTCTCTCTCTATATATCTCACTGTTCATCTGTCCATCTTTCGCTCTTTCTCTATTTATTTTACTCTATTCATCTGTACAACTATAGCTCTCTCCATATCCCTATCTATTCATCTGTCCATCTATCGCTCTCTCTATATATATATCTCACTGTTCATCTACCCTTCTATCGCTCTCTCTATTTCTCTCTATGAATCTGTCCATCTTTCGCTCTTTCTCTATATATATTTCTCTATTCATCTGTCCAACTATAGCTCTCTCCATATCCCTATATATTCATCTGTCCATCTATCGCTCTCTCTCTCTATCTCTCTCTGTTCATCATCTATCCATCTATCGCTCTCTCTATGAGTCTGTCCATATTTCGATCTCTTTCTCTCTCTCTCTCTCTCTCTCTCTCTCTCTCTCTATATATATATATATATATATATATATATATATATATATACATATTTTTTTTTCTCTCTATTAATCTGTCCATCTATAGCTCTCTCTTTATCTCTATCTGTTCATTTGTCCATCTATCGCTCTCTCTCTCTCTCTCTCTCTCTCTCTCTATCTCTCTCTGTTCATCTACCCATCTATCGGTTGTCCATCTATCGCCCGCGCTCTCTCTCTCTCTCACTCTCTTTATGCATGTGTTCCTCAATCGGTCTCTCTCTCTCTCTATTCATCTCTCTCTCTCTTTCTCTATTCATCTGTCCATCTATAGCTCTCTCTTTATCTCTATCTGTTTATTTGTCCATCTATCGCTCTTTCTCTCTCTCTCTCTCTGTTCATCTATCCATCTATCGCTCTCTCTATGACTCAGTCCATCTTTCGCTCTTTCTCTCTCTCTCTCTCTCTCTCTCTCTCTCTCTCTATATATATATATATATATATATATATATATATATATATATATATATATATATATATTTTTTTTTTTTTTTTTTTCTATTCATCTGTCCATCTATAGCTCTCTCTATATATCTCATTTGTCCATCTATCGCCCGCGCACTCTCTCTCACTCTCTTTATGCATGTGTTCCTCAATCGGTCTCTCTCTCTCTCTATTCATCTCTCTCTCTCTTTCTCTATTCATCTGTCCATCTATAGCTCTCTCTTTATCTCTATCTGTTTATTTGTCCATCTATCGCTCTCTCTCTCTCTCTCTGTTCATCTATCCATCTATCGCTCTCTCTATGACTCAGTCCATCTTTCGCTCTTTCTCTCTCTCTCTCTCTCTCTCTCTCTCTCTCTCTCTCTATATATATATATATATATATATATATATATATATATATATATATATATATATATATATTTTTTTTTTTTTTTTTTTTTTTTTTTTTCTATTCATCTGTCCATCTATAGCTCTCTCTATATATCTCATTTGTCCATCTATCGCCCGCGCACTCTCTCTCACTCTCTCTATACATCTGTTCCTCAATCGGTGTCTCTCTCTCTATTCATCTCTCTCTCTCTCTTTCTCTATTCATCTGTCCATCTATAACTCTTTCTCTTTCAGCGCTCTATATTCTTTATTCAATATTTAAGTTACGATAATAAAATATTGTGTAGAAGCTCATTTCGCAATTACGGATTATTTTGCCTGCAACAATATGTTGTTTCTTCCCATCACTGTCTCCGTTAGAGAGTAGGTCTAATACAATTGTAGGACCTTCCCCACGAGAACATCTATTCCTCCAATCCTCCCATCACCACATTTTGTTTCTTACTTCATCCAACTTTGATACAATAATTTTGATGTGCTTTTACCATAGACTTTGTGTAGGAGAGACACGACATAGCTGCCTTATTTAACCACATGGTATTCAAGGAACATAATGTTCCCAGCGCTACGCTTCAGCTCTCCCATATTACCATAGGTGATAATTATTATAGAATGATTTAACTTGTTGTTAGAAGAAACAGAGAAACTTTCTGACTCTACCCGGAATCGAACCCAGGGCATTTAGGTTGGTAGCCATGAGTTCTACATACTTTGACACTTTTACTCAATCTTTTATATTTTATTCGTCGTCCTATAAGGTCTATACACAATATAGGAAGGTGTGTCTAGTGGACAGGTGTGGATAAAACAATTATACCTACGTGATGCTACGGCTCTTTCTCCCTTCAAGGCCAAAGGTGTATACGTATTGCCCTTAGGGGAAATTCACAATGCCTGACACAGTCTAAAGAGGAACTGGGTCTTAAATGAATACAGTATTGCGACTTGAACAGCCGGTTGTTCTGGTTCACGAAGAATCTTACACTGAAAAAATGAGGATTGTTGGACCCTTATCTATTCGCCTGGTGACGAGGTGGGCGCATAGGGAGGGTTTGGTCCCACGACCCCTAGTACCAGACTGTAAGGCCTGGACTACCCTGAAAAGAGACGAACTTCAACCGGACACTATGGCTCCGACCGCTTTTCTGGAACTTCTCGGGACCTGTAGAACCTTCTGAACGGATAGGTGTTTCTCATGTTCAATGCCCCGTCTGATTAGTTCGTTTCAGGTCGTGTGATAGTGCCTTGGCCTTACATAAGGGCCCTGGTCCTGAGCGGGCATAAACCCTTCCCGTGAGACCTCCTGCGGGTATTAATCACACGCCGTCCCGGTAAAAGTAAACCAGGCAATCGAGGAATCCAAACGCCCGGCCTACCAGTAACAGGATTACAGGGATATGCCACGACATGTGCAGGGTGGCGCACCTACATGTGCAGGCGTACATGTGTGACGTACATGCTAAGGACCTACTCTCTATCGGTCTCAGAAGGAGGGGTGTAGACCGATCCACAAAAGCAGGGTCTGTGGAATAAGGTTAGACTATCTTACCCTTGGAAAGCCGGGTTTATTTTACTTTCTTGCTCATAAATTTGTTCTTCCATACTGTCTCCCTTATAGCGGGTCTCTTTCCACAAGCGGGTTAAATCTCGCTGAACGCAAATATTTAATTAAATCAATCGAAGCCCTGGTTAGATACTAGACAAAATACTCCATTGAGTCGTAAAATGTGGAGAATTGAGTGAAACTATAGATTAGGAAACTGTTAAACGACTGGAAGGAAACCTTCTGCTGCGGAAGAATCCAGTTAGTCTAACGAACTGGACGTTAAAGTTGTTAACAGCCAAGAGGGCAACGTTGCTGTGACTGGTGAACAACACGGATTAGGAAGACAGAGCCACTCATTTGGTCGCCATCGAATAATTGAATTATATTCTGTAAATATTTGTTTTGGGGACTTGACCAAGCATTTAATCTAGTGAGACCAAAAGATATTTTAAGCTATTGGATGCATAGCATGTGGAAAGGAAAATAATAGAACTAGTAATTATATAATTATAGACACCAAAAGAAAACAAAAAAAATATAACGCCAGGAAGAGATGATGGACATATTACACTTTAAAGAGGAACGATCCAAACAGATTCACTCGGCTGTAATTTAATAACACAACTAATCAAATAATGTAGAAAGGTAAAAGTGAGGGTTATTAAGTTGGCAGGGTATAAAGTGAATGGCGCACAAAGCGGACGACTCGGTGCTAATAGCAGCCAATAAAGAAGCTCTACATTATGTAACAGCCAACACCAACTTGTAATCATTTATTATTTACTCATATACTGCTCAGATACAAAGTATTGTATACTCAGTGACTTTAACTACACAATTATTGAACTATAACTAAGTTTTACTAACTATGTTTGTTATAAAATAGTATAGAGTTGTATATTGCTGATGATGAAGACGACTTTGTATGACGATGTATATTATTTGTTGTGGATTAGTATCTTGTTGTTTATTTATTGCACGCGCTTACAAGCTTCTCATATTACTGTAAGGACAGTCTGCAATGGAAACTTTATATTTTCAACGTCACAGTGGAAAACCATCATAAAAAATTGTTCCAAGGAACGAAATCAGGGGGTTGAAGTTCCAGCGCAAAGAACTTCAACGCAGGGATAAAGAAACAACAACGAAGCATGCATAAGAGAGACTGTATGGAAGAACAAACTTATAAGTAAGAAAACAATTTATAAAAATATTTTTTTTTTCTATTTCAACGGAATGATTCAATTTACACTGTTCGTGTTTTATGGATGTAGGCTGCAAGTTTATTCCCTTGCTGAAGAGAATTATATCTGTGGAAAACTGAAAGTTGCTCACTTTAGGAGTTTAGGAAATAATTACAAGTTACGATATGATGAAAAGTTTGAAACTTATGTCTCGTTTAAAACAAACCTTTTGCGCCCAACAATAAACTCCAGACTTTGTTGAAATTGTTGTGTACGGTTCCGACATAAAGTTAGTGTTTAATGTTTGAATACGCTTTGTTAAATATAAAAACCGTATATTGTGAGTGACTTATTCCTTTGTACTTTCCTAAACTGGTTGGTAAAAAACCAAGATCCTTCACAGTTATACGGGTAGCGTACTATGTCAGATCCCGAATGTTCGAAAAATGGGTTTTCTGACTAATTTTAATAGGAATCAATGAGCCTCTTTTCAATTTTCATTATTTTAGGGAACATGTTGAGCCCATCGAGCAGGTTCCTCTATGGCCCTGGCGATGTTAGTTTACCCATATAATCTGGGGCAGAACAAGAATAACAGTATGACGTTACGACATACCATTATGGCCTTACGACATACCATTATGGCCTTACGACATAAAATTATGGCCTTACGACATACCATTATGACTATTGCTACCCAGTTACCTAGTAATCGGTATTCCATCTGCCCTTCTTTGCCATTTTTCGAGAAAATATTGCTTCTTAAAGATTTACCCTTCGGGTAGACCCTACGCTTCACCATTGCTGAGAGTAGGTCGACTTCCTACAGGGAGTCAAAATTTCCCCTATTCTATGTACCAGGGGATCATTAGGTTCTTTTCTCATGCTTAACCAATTTCGCCTACCCTTCCTTATTATTCTTACAACGGGGTGAGAAACTGCTAGATAGCTGTTTATGATCTCGATAGAGAGTAGGCCACGTGCCTGATCCTCTAAACTGTCACTGTGTAGCTGAGAGTGTTTTGGCATTTATTATAGGAGCGAAACATATTTACAAGTTTTAAAATCTTTTTCCACTATCGGTCTATGGGAGAAGAAATGTAGGACAATAGTCGGGAAATGGGGGAATCTCCTTATTTTAAGATGTTCTGTCTATCGGGATGATAAAAAGATGATTATTGGTGGCAGGCTCGTGTAGGAGGAAGGATTATGGGAATACTAGGAAAGGATAAGGAAGAGGCATTATCGCCTGCGTGGGCAGGACTTGAAGCAAAACTAACTGTAAATGGAAATAAGCGGCCAATATTTTGCGGAAGCGGGTTAATGCAAACGGAGAGAGGCTGTTAAATTGCCCTCGACTCTCTGGTCACGCCCAATAGATCCTGCACATTCTAAGTATCCCACATCTGTACAATATGTAAGCCACAGGGCCGAGTAAAGGCACAGATACATGACAATTTAAATAAACTAAGCTGCTTTTGGTTGCTAGGCACTGGCAATATATAGTTGGAAAATTAACATAAAATAAAAATACTTGTGAATGCGGGGTCTGGAGGGTATACGTTAGCTATGTTATGTTCATTGTTAGAGGAAAGCAAGTGTTACTTCATTAGGTAACTATAAATAGAACCGAACGAGGCAAGGCAATAATATTCCAAACGGAACAGGTAGACAACGCCTAGAAGCGTTCCGTCGCGCCGCGCCAGCTTGTAGGATCTTCAACTTACGCACGTACAGCCTCGTTGAGTTTACACATTCAGTTTCACTGCAGGTGGTTGACAAATTGAAGGCGCATCTGGACTTACCTTATTAGCTGGCGACTGCTTTGACACACATATTGTATATGCGTTTCGATATTCTGAAGAAACCACTTTCATTTCCAAGGCACCTGGACTCCAGCGCCGGATGGCGATGTGGATCTGTAGAGGCAAACGTTCCAGTGTTCGTATTGCTCCAGGTGCTGGAGAAAGTGCTTTACGAGGTAATGGGACGACCACGACTCACGTCACCACTTACTCCACCACTAAAAGCTCCTCTTAGTGCGTTAGGAAGTTAGGAGATTTCCTCAATTTTTTCAAGTATAATTCTATACACAATGTTTTAAAGTGTTTTTATTGAAAACCGTTATCGATTTACATCGAAATGCAGTAGAATGTATGAGAGGGCTTTACAACTATTTAAAATAGTTTGATATGATCGCGCGATTCTATAAATTTACCAAGTTAGTTTATTGGCTTTACAGTCTTTTTGTATTTCAGCTATACTATCCGGGACGTAATACTAACCCACTTCTGTGGTATATCCACAGGATGGCTGTAGGTCTCCTCCCTAGTACACGTCCTGAACACTGACCGTTCTCTATATTACGGATCAGAGGTTTTATTGCATCTTAATTGTATTCTATCCTCCATTGGAAATAAGAGTAAGATGAATTCTTTATATCTAAATAATAATAAATACAAGGAAATGGCCTTGAGATGTGAAGAATGCATTCATTAGTTTCAATACATTTCGGTAGAGGGAGTGGAACAGTTGTGTAGAGACAAAGGCTTCATCCCAAAGAGAGAAGATAATGGCATTAGTACAAACTACCTGCTTACTTTAATTTTATAGATTAAAACAAGTAATATAAACAAACACATTTAAAGTCAATTCCTAATGGGCCCAACAAAAACAAATTTTATTTTAGTTACTTTTTAAATAATTGCAATTAGTATAAATAATGTAAAATAACTTATAAAAAATCAGCTGTTCTACCACATAACCTATAACATAAAATCAGCTGTTCCACCACATAACCTATAACATATAATCAGCTGTTCCACCACATAACCTATAACATAAAATCAGCTGTTCTACCACATAACCTATAACATAAAATCAGCTGTCTTATGAAATCAGATGTCACTTATTTTGAAACAAATTGGACGAAATAACTATATTATGTTCATAATTACTATATTATGTATTATATTATGGATATAATTATATTATACAGTTTGTTACTAATAGAATAGGATATTGACAAATTTATTTTTGAACTCCTCATATCCACTCGTTAAATTCACAACGACGCATTCATACGAGCCCATTATACAGTTCTAACTTATCCACTTTGTAGTCGCCGGGTCTAGTGACAGCCATCGTATGGGAAGATGGCGATATATTGGGCTTGAGTTGGTACGACCTTACGATCCAGGTTTACAAGTGCTCGTAGAGTTCGTCATAAGTTATGCCTTTGTATAGGCGGTATCAAATTTTCTCAATGGTTGATGATTGGATACCTCTAACTAACCCCATGGATTGAGAGAGTACTTGTCTTCCTATGGGGACCACGTAGTTATTTCTTGAGTTCAAATATTTAGTCCACCACATGATTGAATGAGCCTTTCTTATATATTGGGACCTTTCTTATATCAAATTTTCTGTCCTAAAAATGAAGAATGTATGTCTTTCATAGAAGAAAGTTTTATTGTTCTCTTTAAACAAAAATACAAAATTTTTAAATAATAAACAAAATATTTAAAAAGTATCGAGAATTTAATCGGTTTATTACGAGAAACACACTTGTGGCATGAATGGCCTTGCTACAAAGGCATTGAGATTAATTCCAACGGTATGTCTCCAGCCCACTCTCCATCTGGCCTCCGAGTTGTGATTGTGCTTTGTCTTCGTTTCCACCTGTTCACGCTGAGAAGGGGTGAACACAATAAGACCAGATGCACCCCTAACCATTTCCTTCCACCTTCGCGCCAGCTGTTTAATATTCATAATATGTAACCTTGCAAGGATTCAACCCTTAGTTCCGGCAATATCACATGCTAAACTAAGACAAACAACCGCGCTGCTAAGATTTTCTCCTTCCGTGTGAAGGAGAAATGATTGGTTTGGATAATAAGAAGCACGTTGGCGGGATGGAACTAATTGCGTGGTGGTTACAAAGTCGTGACTATAGCTAACCCCTATTTACCAAATTTCCTTAGTTTAGCCGAACGTGTGAACACCTTTCCTACACCAGCCTCTAATCTTCTTACTTACCTGGAGTAAAAAACATCTGGTATATTTTGAATATTAGAATTAAAAGTTTTTCCCATTCTTTTTCAAGATAAAAGAAACACATTTTTATGTATTTCAATATCAATTGAAGAATACATGAAGAGAAAATCAAAAATTTTTTTTCACACCGTATTATGTTACTTCCATTTGAGGAAACAAAAATCGCTCTAGCATATCCAAGATAAATTGGGCCATTAATTGTTTTTTTCGGAGAAAAAGAATGGCACTACACTTGGTCATACAATAACCCACACTACACGTTCACTTTTAGCAAGTCGCGCACATGTTCCTGCAGAACTTTAGGTTGTTCTGAACTCCATGTTGGACGATTCTGAAGATCAACCTCACCATTGTGGAGGAATGTAGCTTCGTCTGAGAACAGCCCTCTTTTAAGAGGAATGGGCTGGTCATTATTCTCATTGATCATGAGTCTGGTAAAGTCTGTACAGGGTAAACAAAACTTACTTATTTCTACTTCAGATTGATATTTAAATATTCAAGCTATTTTTAAATGTCTTTCAGTATCGCTCGTTCAAATTTCCGGCATTCGTTTTTGAACACTCTGTACTAAGACACTGAAAGGTTTTGTGTAAAATTTTGGTATCGCCATTAGTCAAAGGATAATTTTCGATGTAAAGCTGTGAAATTTCCTTACATAAGGGATGAATACTTAAAATTTATAGCTGTTAATAAGGGTAATGAATATAATGCATACCAGATCTAACTCTAAGCAGCGACCTAGTAACATGGATTATAATTAGGAATAACATTATGTTGAAAATAATCAAAATTAAAACTCAGATGTGTGGTTTTTAATTCGATATGTTAACGTTTAACGCCCAAAGATGCTTTTTGCAATTTTCGAAACACGTAGTCGTTAAAAAAGACTGACGCTAGAGACGTCCATAAACGCTAGAGGCGTCCATAGATGCTAGAGACGTCCATAGACGCTAAAGACGTCCATAGACGCTAAAGACGACCATAGATGCTAGAGGCGTCCATAGATGCTAGAGACGTCCATAGACGCTAAAGACGTCCATAGACGCTAAAGACGACCATAGATGCTAGAGACGTCCATAGACGCTAGAGACGTCCATAGACGCTAAAGACGTCCATAGACGCTAAAGACGACCATAGATGCTAGAGGCGTCCATAGATGCTAGAGACGTCCATAGACGCTAAAGACGTCCATAGACGCTAAAGACGACCATAGATGCTAGAGACGTCCATAGACGCTAGAGACGTCCATAGACGCTAAAGACGTCCATAGATGCTAGAGACGTTCATAGACGCTAGATACGTCTATAGATGCTAGAGACGTTCATAGACGCTTGAGACGTCTATAGACGCTAAAGACGTCCATAGACACTAGAAACATCCATAGACGCTAGAGACGTCCATAGACGCTAGAGACGTCCATAGAGTGCCGCTACCCATGAGAGCCATGATTATACCGACTCGTTATTTCGAAACACAATGTGAAAGCAATTTACCACGTGACAGTGTCCATGTTAGGCCTCCGTCTGACAATGTCAGACCATGTAGAGTCTATCTGGCTCGATCACAGAGTGGACATGTGACACGGGAGATGTGTGTACAATTGGGACGATTGTCTAGAGGTATCTGTCACACCGGACGGCCGGAAGCGAGCCTGGGAGAGTCATGTACTTCCGGCGATTCTTCTTCCCGACGGCCAGCATTGAGATGTAAGAATGCAAATGTACGCAATAACGCTCTGGAGTCGTGTGCACGCGTGTAGTTCATCAAGTGCCCGACAGACAGCACAAGTTACGATTCGTGTTAAAGCAGCTAGGAGGTACTTAAGTTTGCATATGCTTAGGCAAGCCTTAGGCCATGCATGAGCTTTCACTTTAATACATAAAATAATAATAAAAAAATATCTACTATATACAAAGATCTTTGTATTTATAATGATTAAAACATATTACAAACATTTAAAGCAAATAATTCTTATTTACTTCATAATTGTTTAATTTGTTATTAAAAAAATCATTTTAATTATTGATGTCCTTAAATTTTATTTAAACTTGTAGTAAAATGAATAATGTATAAAATACAAACGATATAATCCTAACCTCTATATGAAGAGGAAAACAGCTGTTACGTCATGACATGATATGTCATGAGATTTGTAAAATTTAGTAAATTCTAATAATAAGCGAACAAAACACACACAAAACGTAAAACGTCACTCACGAGAATTAAGTGGAAATAAATTCAGGTAGCGTTTATGAATTGTTTAAACATGACTTCAGTATTGATACGAAATGGAATTAAAATATTATTTAAACATGACCTCTAAACAACGTGTAAATGGACAGTTACTGTACGACATCAAATACTATGTGAGGACAAACAAAACCTTTATTTAGTCACTGTATTTTTAAATAAGGGAAGCTTATGGGTCATATTCTTACACTTGACACAAGTAACTGGTGAGCGTGTATTCATTAAAACATTATTTAAATACAATAAATATACAATACATTCACATTGTTTACACTTTGACACAATATTTAAAACAAATTAACAAAGTTCATATTGTAAACAGATGTGTATTTGCTGTAATGAAGCCAAAGGTGGAATAGAATTAGTTTCATGTGATTATTAAAGCAAATACTAAGAAGAAATATGAGAAAGAACCTTAAGCATACGGAATTAGGGAAATTAGTTTCTTTTACTGTAATTACTTACGAATGATAGAAAAGGTGAGTGGGATTAGGGAGGGGTGTAGAAGTCTTAGTCTGGATATAGAGAAGGATCTAAAGAAAGACACAAAAAAGTGTGAAACAAAGAAGAGTGTCATAAAGAAAAGAGAGACAAAGAAGAGCCATAGGATGAGAAAGACAAAAAAGAGGGAGACAAAGAACAGGCATAAAATGAGAGAGACCAAGAAGAGGCATAAAAAGAGAGAGAGAGAGAGCGAGAGAGAGAGAGAGAGAGAGAGAGAGAGAGAGAATGAAGAGGCATAAGAAGAAGGAGACAAAGAACAGGCATAAGATGAGAGAGACAAAGAAGAGGCATAAGAAGAGAGAGAAATATAGATGAGGCGAAATAAGAGAAAGAGAGAGAGACAATGAAGAGGCATAAGAGGAGAAATACAAAGAACAGGCATAAGATGAGACACACAATAAAGAGAAATAAGGTGAAAGATGCACACAAAAATCCACATTTAAGAAGGTATATGTAAAAAAAATGTGAAACTAAAATTCAATTGTTTTATAATTAATAAAAGTAAGACAAATTCCTTCGTCTAAATTAAAAAGTTATAATTCAATACATTTGACGTATTTTATAGAGACTTCAATGCGTTCTCTCTTGATATGAGGACCAGGACGCTGTTTATTATGAACGATATGTCCATCAGATGAAGCCGGGTCGGCTGTCCTTGGTTTGAGGAATTCGCGATGCCCAAAACGTGTCCTTCGCGAGGCGCATTTCAACGAACCCTGCCCCTACATCACGTCTGAATATCGTAAAGCACCACTGGCGAGCTGTTTTATGGGCAAGACAAGGACGCCATTTTGATTATAAAGACCCAACTAATACAACGGTCGACTGCGTATTCGATTCTCTGACGTTTCCTACGAAAGTTGGTCTGGCCATACTTGACTTGATTTAGAGATAGTTGTGTTTTATTATTTGTGGATTAAGGTAAGGGATATATTGGGATAGAGTTTCACAGGTGGAATATTCTAAATATAGTTAGTTTAAGGACAGCTTCGTTATTAGTTTAATGACAGCTTCGTTATTAGTTTAAGGACAGCTTCGTTATTAGTTTAAGGACAGCTTTGTTATTAGTTTAAGGACAGCTTCGTTATTAGTTTAAGGACAGCTTCGTTATTAGTTTAATGACAGCTTCGTTATTAGTTTAAGGAGAGCTTCGTAATTAGTTTAATGACAGCTTCGTTATTAGTTTAAGGACAGCTTCGTTATTAGTTTAAGGACAGCTTCGTTATTAGTTTAAGGACAGCTTCGTTATTAGTTTAAGGACAGCTTCGTTATTAGTTTAATGACAGCTTCGTTATTAGTTTAAGGACAGCTTCGTTATTAGTTTAAGGAGAGCTTCGTTATTAGTTTAAGGACAGCTTCGTTATTAGTTTAAGGACAGCTTCGTTATTAGTTTAAGGACAGCTTCGTTATTAGTTTAATGACAGCTTCGTTATTAGTTTAATGACAGCTTCGTTATTAGTTTAATGACAGCTTCGTTATTAGTTTAAGGACAGCTTCGTTATTAGTTTAAGGACAGCTTCGTTATTAGTTTAAGGAGAGCTTCGTTATTAGTTTAAGGAGAGCTTCGTTATTAGTTTAAGGACAGCTTCGTTATTAGTTTAAGGACAGCTTCGTTATTAGTTTAATGACAGCTTCGTTATTAGTTTAAGGACAGCTTCGTTATTAGTTTAAGGACAGCTTCGTTATTAGTTTAAGGACAGCTTCGTTATTAGTTTAAGGACAGCTTCGTTATTAGTTGAAGGACAGCTTCGTTATTAGTTTAAGGAGAGCTTCGTTATTAGTTTAAGGACAGCTTCGTTATTAGTTTAAGGACAGCTTCGTTATTAGTTTAAGGACAGCTTCGTTATTAGTTTAAGGAGAGCTTCGTTATTAGTTTAAGGAGAGCTTCGTTATTAGTTTAAGGACAGCTTCGTTATTAGTTTAAGGACAGCTTCGTTATTAGTTTAATGACAGCTTCGTTATTAGTTTAAGGACAGCTTCGTTATTAGTTTAAGGACAGCTTCGTTATTAGTTTAAGGACAGCTTCGTTATTAGTTTAAGGACAGCTTCGTTATTAGTTGAAGGACAGCTTCGTTATTAGTTTAAGGACAGCTTCGTTATTAGTTTAAGGACAGCTTCGTTATTAGTTTAAGGACAGCTTCGTTATTAGTTTAAGGACAGCTTCGTTATTAGTTTAAGGACAGCTTCGTTATTAGTTTAAGGAGAGCTTCGTTATTAGTTTAAGGAGAGCTTCGTTATTAGTTTAAGGACAGCTTCGTTATTAGTTTAAGGACAGCTTCGTTATTAGTTTAATGACAGCTTCGTTATTAGTTTAAGGACAGCTTCGTTATTAGTTTAAGGACAGCTTCGTTATTAGTTTAAGGACAGCTTCGTTATTAGTTTAAGGACAGCTTCGTTATTAGTTGAAGGACAGCTTCGTTATTAGTTTAAGGAGAGCTTCGTTATTAGTTTAAGGACAGCTTCGTTATTAGTTTAAGGACAGCTTCGTTATTAGTTTAAGGACAGCTTCGTTATTAGTTTAAGGAGAGCTTCGTTATTAGTTTAAGGAGAGCTTCGTTATTAGTTTAAGGACAGCTTCGTTATTAGTTTAAGGACAGCTTCGTTATTAGTTTAATGACAGCTTCGTTATTAGTTTAAGGACAGCTTCGTTATTAGTTTAAGGACAGCTTCGTTATTAGTTTAAGGACAGCTTCGTTATTAGTTTAAGGACAGCTTCGTTATTAGTTGAAGGACAGCTTCGTTATTAGTTTAAGGACAGCTTCGTTATTAGTTTAAGGACAGCTTCGTTATTAGTTTAAGGACAGCTTCGTTATTAGTTTAAGGACAGCTTCGTTATTAGTTTAAGGAGAGCTTCGTTATTAGTTTAAGGAGAGCTTCGTTATTAGTTTAAGGACAGCTTCGTTATTAGTTTAAGGACAGCTTCGTTATTAGTTTAATGACAGCTTCGTTATTAGTTTAAGGACAGCTTCGTTATTAGTTTAAGGACAGCTTCGTTATTAGTTTAAGGACAGCTTCGTTATTAGTTTAAGGACAGCTTCGTTATTAGTTGAAGGACAGCTTCGTTATTAGTTTAAGGACAGCTTCGTTATTAGTTTAAGGACAGCTTCGTTATTAGTTTAAGGGCAGCTTCGTTATTAGTTTAAGGACAGCTTCGTTATTAGTTTAAGGACAGCTTCGTTATTAGTTTAAGGGCAGCTTCGTTATTAGTTTAAGGACAGCTTCGTTATTAGTTTAAGGACAGCTTCGTTATTAGTTTAAGGGCAGCTTCGTTATTAGTTTAAGGGCAGCTTCGTTATTAGTTTAAGGGCAGCTTCGTTATTAGTTTAAGGACAGCTTCGTTATTAGTTTAAGGACAGCTTCGTTATTAGTTTAAGGTCAGCTTCGTTATTAGTTTAATGACAACTTCGTTATTAGTTTAATGACAGCTTCGTTATTAGTTTAAGGACAGCTTCGTTATTAGTTTAAGGACAGCTTCGTTATTAGTTTAAGGGCAGCTTCGTTATTAGTTGAAGGACAGCTTCGTTATTAGTTTTAGGACAGCTTCGTTATTAGTTTTAGGACAGCTTCGTAATTAGTTTAAGGACAGCTTCGTTATTATTTTAAGGACAGCTTCGTTATTAGTTTAAGGACAGCTTCGTTATTAGTTTAAGGTCAGCTTCGTTATTAGTTTAATGACAACTTCGTTATTAGTTTAATGACAGCTTCGTTATTAGTTTAAGGACAGCTTCGTTATTAGTTTAAGGACAGCTTCGTTATTAGTTTAAGGGCAGCTTCGTTATTAGTTGAAGGACAGCTTCGTTATTAGTTTAAGGGCAGCTTCGTTATTAGTTTAAGGACAGCTTCGTTATTAGTTTAAGGACAGCTTCGTTATTAGTTTAAGGACAGCTTCGTTATTAGTTTAAGGTCAGCTTCGTTATTAGTTTAATGACAACTTCGTTATTAGTTTAATGACAGCTTCGTTATTAGTTTAAGGACAGCTTCGTTATTAGTTTAAGGACAGCTTCGTTATTAGTTTAAGGGCAGCTTCGTTATTAGTTGAAGGACAGCTTCGTTATTAGTTTTAGGACAGCTTCGTTATTAGTTTTAGGACAGCTTCGTAATTAGTTTAAGGACAGCTTCGTTATTATTTTAAGGACAGCTTCGTTATTAGTTTAAGGACAGCTTCGTTATTAGTTTAAGGTCAGCTTCGTTATTAGTTTAATGACAACTTCGTTATTAGTTTAATGACAGCTTCGTTATTAGTTTAAGGACAGCTTCGTTATTAGTTTAAGGACAGCTTCGTTATTAGTTTAAGGACAGCTTCGTTATTAGTTTAATACTAGTAATACGTAATAGTGGTATAATCATGGCTTGAGTGTCTAAGGTCGTTTCCTTAAAGCAAACATATAGAGCTGATGATCTCTGAATCCTTTCTCCCCTGGTACAGAGGCAAAGAGAGCGGAGATGCGCAAAGACTATAACATAGAGGAGACCTACGACCACTTATTCTCTATCAAGCTATATGGACGTATGTAAACTATGTGTCTAGGGAATGTATTTGCTGAATTTGCTTCATTTTCAATCTTATCATCGTAAAATTTTAAAACAATAATAAAAAAATTACTGTCAGATTTATAAAGTCTCTGAACCATTGTCACCATTTTCCGACCATCATTTCCCTCGCAACAAATACTAAATGCCCTACTTGGTCCAATCCACTTCCGACAAGGACTAACTTGACAATTAATGGAAGCGTGTAAATAAATCACCCCAATAACATCCCACAGTAAATCTTTTTGACAACATCATTTGACAACCGAAGTCTGTAACCGGCGATTTTTTCTTAGACAGCGGCAAAGGAAGGAAATAGGAGTGAATGAGGGTAAAGATAAATCTGGCCGACTACAGCTTTGTACGTCCTGTCCAAATAGCGACTACCTGCGGTTGGCGATTTGTCAGTTGTCAGTTTGAAGTGGGCTAGAGCCCAAGTTTGCGGTGCCCCATTCAGCAGCGCAAGGGGCTGTCGAAGCCTCCCATTGATCGACTGAGGACGTTTATTTAGAGGTATTTTGACAATAGTGGATGAAGCGGTTTATTACTGTCTGTGTATTGGTGGCGCTGTTAACAGCGGCGGGACAAAGGCTCGAGAGACGCGTATCTCCATCAGCTGCAAGAATAAAGCCAAATAGCTATGTTTCCCTAGAGTTACGTTTAAGGAGTAAAGTAGTCTGTAAAGAATAGTAATTTAGCAACCCTTTTCAGTCACGGATACTCCCTATACAGATTTATTTCCACAAATATCAGTAACGAACAAATCTAGAAGGTCGTGGTTTCTTCACCTAACATACAGAACGTATTTTATTTTCGTTCTTATTAATTTAAAGATACATAAAACTTCTTGGGAACAGATAAGTGTTGATAGTCCCGCATATCTGGGTTACACGCATCTCTACACGTTAAAAAGAAAAAGGGTAAAAGAAGATCTCGGAAATTAAAAAAATGTATGCACAATATTTCATCCTAACAAAATAAAGATGATTTTCAAGTGAAAATTTCTTTGGATCAGTTGATACTTTGACATAAAGAAAAATCCTTCATTTCATGTGTATTAGAGATTTGAACACTTAATTAGTTATTTGGTAACATATGATTTCATATAACAGCTGGTTTTATGTTGTAGATCAGCTGCTAATGAATACATCTAAAAAAAGATTTTTTATCAACTATATTCTTTTATTATTAACTAGATTCTATTACTACATTCTTCAAATGAAGTCCTGTCGGGCAAATCCACTGACTGCCACGTTTTTGTAGACAATCAATGCCCGGTAGAATTAAAATTAGAAAGGTATTTGGACGATGTCTGGGTGTAGGGTTTTCACTTTCTTCGCTATTATAATTATTCTACCTACGGGGAATTGAGATGTTAATTCAGCAAGAAACATTGTAAGCCCTTCCTGCTTGGGCGAAAGTGGTGTCAAGCACTTCCACTTAATTTGGCAAAATACTTTTATAATTTTAAGTCTACCATATGAGTACGATTAGTAGCCGAAGAAAGTTTTAAACATTTATCTAAATATTTGATTCTTCTTACACCTCACGACCACTTGCTGTTCTTCACGCTCCCACGTGGTTCTGCAATTCGGCGACATGGCGTGTTTATGCAATTGCAAGGCAGGTCAGGTACAAGCAGGCGAAATAATTGGGAGTCGCAAGTGTAGTTCTTAGGGCCGAAGATAGAGTTGTCCATCACCCGATCTACATAGGCCGATAACGAGCCGCCAGCTTGTCTAACTGATGGAGACGTTGGACGGATCCGGTCCTTTGTCTGTGCATGTCCATGGCCGCCACGCTAATTTCTAATTATTTCATTCCATTTTGGTGAAGAAATAGAATCAACTTTTTAAAAAACTTTTGGGTAAATGACACACGACGGCGTTTTTCTTATTGATTACTTTGTAGTTTTTCATGCAATTGTGGCTATTATTGCCCGGCTGTAGAAATAGGTGGGATAAATCCGCTTCTTAAATGTAGGGAAATTATTATGGGATCTCGTGCGTAGGGTTGCCTACTCGAAGTAGAAGTACTATCCGAGGAGAAAGATGAGTTTACTTGCTACCCGAACAGAGGTGTCTACTCACTACTCAAGAAAATGCCTCTCCCCACTATCCGAGAAGACGTGTTTTCCCGCTACATGAGAAGAAGGGTCTACTTGCTACCCAAAGGGAGTGTATAACCGCTACCTAAGGAAAAATGTCTACATCATATTCACGAATAGTAGTCGCTACCCGAGCAAAAGAGTCTACAAGCTACCCAGAGAAATGTATAGCCACTACCCGAGAAGAGGTGTGTACATAATATTCAAGAATAAGTGTATAGCCACTACCCGAGGAGAGGAGTCTACAAGCTACCCAGAGAAGTATAAAGATGCTACCCGAGAAGTGGAGTATACAAGCTACTAAGGGAAGTGTAAAGCCACTACCCGAGAAGAGGAGTCTATAAGATACCCAGAGAAGTGTATACCCACTACCCGAGGAGAGATGTCTACAAGCTACTCAGAGAAATGTATAGCAGCTACCCGAGGAGAGGAGTATACAAGCTACCCAGAGGAGAATATAGATGCTACCCGAGGAGAGGAGTCTACAAGCTACCAAGAGAAGTGTATAGCCGCTACCCGAGGAGAGGAGTATACAAGCTACTCAGAGAAGTGTATAGCAGCTACCCGAGGAGAGGAGTCTACAAACTACCCAGAGAAGTGTATAGCCACTACTCGACGAGAGGAATCTACAAGCTACTTAGAGAAGTGTATAGCCACTACACGAGGAGAGGAGTCACCAAGCTACTCAGAGAAGTGTAAAGCAGCTACTCGAGGAGAAGAGTCTACTAGCTACCCAGAGAAGTATAAAGATGCTACGCGAGGAGAGGAGTCTACAAGCTACCCAGAGAAGTATAAAGATGCTACCCGAGGAGAGGAGTCTACAAGCTACCCAGAGAAGTGTATAGCCGCTACCAGAGGAGAGGAGTCTACAAGCTACTCAGAGAAGTGTATAGTAGCTACCCGAGGAGAGGCGTCTACAAGCTACCCAGAGAAGTATATAGCCGCTACCCGAGAAGAGGGGTGTACATAATATTCACAAATATGAGTATAGCCGCTACCCGAGGAGAGGAGTCTACAAACTACTCAGAGAAGTGTATAGCCGCTACCCGAGGAGAGGAGTCTACAAGCTACCCAGAGAAGTGTATAGCCGCTACCCGAGGAGAGGAGTCTACAAACTACCCAGAGAAGTGTATAACCGCTACCCGAGAAGAGGTGTGTACATAATATTCACGAATTAGTGTTTAGCCGCTACACGTGGAGAGGAGTCTACAATCTACCCAGAGAAGTGTATAGCCGCTACCCGAGGAGAGGAATCTACAAGCTACCCAAATAAATGTATAGCCGCTACGCGAGGAGAGGAATCTACAAGCTACCCAGAGAAGCGTATAGTCGCTACCCAAGAAGAGGAGTGCACATAATATTCACAAATAATGTATAGTCGCTACCCGAGGAGAGGAGTCTACAATCTACCCAGAGTAGTGTATAGCCGCTACCCGAGGAGAGGAATCTACAATCTACCCAGAGAAGTGTATAGATGCTACGCGAGAAGAGGTTTGTACAAATAATGTATAGCCGCTACCCGAGGAGAGGAGTCTACAAGCTACCCAGAGAAGCGTATAGTCGCTACCCAAGAAGAGGAGTGCACATAATATTCACAAATAATGTATAGCCGCTACCCGAGAAGAGGTGTGCACATAATATTCACGAATACGTGTATAGCCGCTACCCGAAGAGAGGAGTCTACAAGCTACCCAGAGAAGCGTATAGTCGCTACCCAAGAAGAGGTGTGCACATAATATTCACGAATAAGTGTATAGCCGCTACCCGAAGAGAGGAGTCTAAAAGCTACCCAGAGAAGCGTATAGTCGCTACCCAAGAAGAGGTGTGCACATAATATTCACGAATAAGTATATAGCCGCTACCCGAAGAGAGGAGTCTAAAAGCTACCCAGAGAAGCGTATAGTCGCTACCCAAGAAGAGGTGTGCACATAATATTCACGAATAAGTGTATAGCCGCTACCCGAAGAGAGGAGTCTACAAGCTACCCAGAGAAGCGTATAGTCGCTAGCCAAGAAGAGGTGTGCACATAATATTCACGAATAAGTGTATAGCCGCTACCCGAAGAGAGGAGTCTACAATCTACCCAGAGAAGTGTATAGCCGCTACCCGAGGAGAGGAATCTACAAGCTACCCAAATAAATGTATAGCCGCTACCCGAGGAGAGGAATCTACAAGCTACCCAGAGAAGTGTATAGATGCTACGCGAGAAGAGGTTTGTACATAATATTCACAAATAATGTATAGTCGCTACCCGAGGAGAGGAGTCTACAATCTACCCAGAGAAGTGTATAGCCGCTACCCGAGGAGAGGAGTCTACAATCTACCCAGAGAAGTGTATAGCCGCTACCCGAGGAGAGGAATCTACAATCTACCCAGAGAAGTGTATAGATGCTACGCGAGAAGAGGTGTGTACATAATATTCACGAATTAGTGTTTAGCCGCTACACGTGGAGAGGAGTCTACAATCTACCCAGAGATGTGTATAGCCGCTACCCGAGGAGAGGAATCTACAAGCTACCCAAATAAATGTATAGCCGCTACCCGAGGAGAGGAATCTACAAGCTACCCAGAGAAGCGTATAGTCGCTACCCAAGAAGAGGAGTGCACATAATATTCACAAATAATGTATAGTCGCTACCCGAGGAGAGGAGTCTACAATCTACCCAGAGTAGTGTATAGCCGCTACCCGAGGAGAGGAATCTACAATCTACCCAGAGAAGTGTATAACCGCTACCCGAGGAGAGGAGTCTACAATCTACCCAGAGAAGTGTATAGCCGCTACCCGAGGAGAGGAGTCTACAAGCTACCTTGTGAAGTGTAGAGCCGCAACCCGTTGTTCCCTTTCAATTTTACAATAAGGCGTTATATACGATCAGGTGTTTGAATAGAGCAACATAGTTTTCTAAAACAAAAATAAACCTACTTTTTTCTGTTTTTCAGTTAGTTTTAACATATCGTTTGTGAAAGATAGGTAAAGAATATAAATACCATAAGGGTTCGAGTATGAAGCAAAAACCCCTCTTGTATTGCATATATTGAAGTGTGTGTGCAGAGACGCACACGGGCATTAAACTTCAGTGTGTATAGTTACATACGATTAAGGAGGAAGCAAGAGAAAGGAGGAAGCCGGAGAAAAAAGGAAGCAGGAGATAGGAGAAAGAAGGAGGGATGTAGAAGAAGAAGGGAGAAAAAGCTATGAAGAAGGATGAGGAAGCAGGAGTGGGAAAAAGGGAGGTGAAAGAAAGAGGAAGCACGAGGGAGGTATGGAAAGATGTCGTAGAAATGTGAATAGAAGAAAATCTATTCAGTCGCTTACCTGACGTACGCCTACTAACAATCGGGATAATGGGGACCAGTTCATTGAAGTAAAATGTAAAATACTCACACACACACAGACACACACACACACACACACACACACACACACACACACACACACACACACACACACACACACTCACACACACACACACACACACACACACACACACACACACACACACACACACACACACACACACACACACACACACACACACACACACACACACACACAATTTCTCTCTTTCTCTTCTTTCAAATACAAAAATGCTTTTTAATTTATACATTTTTCAATGCTTTTCCATAACAAATGTAATTTATATATATACACTTAATTGTAATACATAGTCGACATTAATTTCACATACATTACAACATTGTAAGCAAGAATATTTTAAACGAAATAATTTTCCCACTTCGTTATCCATGTCTGTAATCTTTGGACACCATCTTTACGTAACTCAGGCGTGGTAGTAAATTCTACGCGTAATGACTCCGGCATTTTGGGCTGGGGTAAACTTTGGTTGAGATGCTAGCGCCTTCTCTTGCCTTGTTTCACTAAAATCACTTTAAATTGGCGTCTCTAAATAGTTTCTATTCAAATTTAAAACACTTCAGTAAGTTTAAAGAATGTAAAGCTAACATTTTTTTTCGAAGTAATTTCATACAAAACCTGCAGTGCATTTTAGGCCGGATACTTTTATAACTGAGAGGGACCGCGAAGAAACACAGCTTGATATTCTAAGGAATCTGATGTCTTTGGATACTTTAATTGGGGTGATGTCATGAACCCCCCGAGGGTGAAATAGTCCTTTATTATTTCTTGGAGGGTGAAACTGGATATGTTGTTGCTATGAGTGACTTTTTAGTTCCTTTTTAGAAATTTTCTTTTTGTTATGGAAAACTATCCTATCCGTTACTCCCCATAAGTTATAGCTAACGCGCACGTTTAAATACTTTATACCCAACGTTATATTACTTCGTATTATTTTCTATGTAAAAAATTATTTAGTAATTTAACCATTTTATGTTAATATTTAAATGTAAAATGTTTATAATAAAGGTAAAATGATAAAGATTTCGCTACAAATGCCGTTGTTCGCAAGTAAGGGTTGACCCATCCCCAATGGGGTGATGTACAACTACAGAACCAGTCAGTAGACGAAATGTTAGTTTTAATAATAATCTTGTAACCATTTAGTTTCAATTTTAATTATCATCCTTTGATTTTTGGATCTATTATGGTACCAATTTTTTCTTTGAAATTGACTGTACATTGTTTAGCATATTTATTTTTACGTTGAATATTACTATAGTAAAATATTTATGTGTTTCGAAAAAAGTTAGAAATGATATTTATTAAACATGTATAAATATAAATGAAATTATCAAATTTTTTTATTTTCCTCACACTAACTTGAATAACATTAGTTTGTGTAGAACTTACATAGCCCTTAGACCTGCTACAACTACACCCTTTAAAATTACCCGCCCTCTGTCACGGTAGAAAGTAATTCTCCATATTTCATTGCTACTTGAGACTACGTAAATCGGCGTCAAGTGTACGATGCCAAAAAAGTAAGACGAGATTTAAGGCAGTAAAGTGGATGCATTGTCTCTCAACATCCGGACGGCTACGTCACACTAATGAGAGCCCTCTCACAACCCTTCTCTGCGCTGACAAGGGTCCTTCAACCCCTGTTCTCATTTACATGATTCCATATCTCATAAATTTTTCCACATTGTTCTCATCGCGGACCGGCATTCTCTACTTCATCTGTTTACAAACGGGCATAAACACATTCTGCGATTCCTTTTTATGTGCAAATTCCGTCATTGTGAATTTCGATACGTCGTCGGGAAGGGTTGAAATTAATGTAAAATTTGTATAAGGGGTAATAAACCGCTTGCATAGGTCGCTATAACAAGCCTTGAATGGGGTGCAAAGCGTCGAACTTTGGGGCTGGACGCTTTGCTAACTTAGTCAAAACGTTTTGCTTTTACAGTGACTGGAGTGCTCGCCTTTGTGCTGTGACTATTCAAAGTTAGGAAAATCTTTTACCGTGTTATAATGCTTTGCAGTCCACCGTAGCCGAGACGTTTGCGCTTTGCTAAATATTTTGTATTTGTTTTCTTTATTTTTAAATGCAAAATTTGAGGTCTTATTAAAAGGACAATTTCCCATTTATTTTGTGTTGTTAATGTTTTCTTAAAATTGTCTATAAACTAGTTTAATTTTGATTACTTGAATAATAAAAAATTATATATATATATATATATATATATATATATAATAATATATAATATAATAATAATAATATATATATATATATATATATATATATATATATATATATATAATAATATATAATATAATAATAATAATATATATATATATATATATATATATATATATATATATATATATATATATATATATATATATACATTATAACACAACGTATGAGGCTAAATAATAAAGTCAGTTTATATCCAAAAAGAAAAATAGTCAGAAGAAATATTTTGCAAAAGCAACAAGAATAGTTACTAAAAACACGGACAAAGTACTTAACCATTGTTCTATTTCAAGTAGTCGTAGAGGGACTGCGGGAAACTTTGACAAAAGAAGGGTCCAACTATTTTAAGATCAAAATACCTGGGTTATAATAACACTGTACTGTTAGGAAAGGCTCTTTGTAGATGGGTATTGGGATAACCAAATTAACTAAAATACGTGAGGGGGAGAGAGGATGCGAGGTTGGAAAAGGAAGTGATTGGAGAGTCTTGGAGGAACTTCAGAAGAAAGCAGACGTATTGGGGGGGGGGGGTAAGTGTCAGTAATATTAATAAGGGGTAAAGTTTGTTAATAAAATTAAGGGAAATGTAAATTTTTGTATGTGTATAATTTTAAAAAGTGCGACGTAAATAATTTCGTAAAGAATTGGGAAAAATAAGTTTGTTATGTGAAAGTGAAGCATCGGAGCAGTAACAACGGTCAAGATCCCAGGAAATCAACAAACAATAAGTACTTTCTTTTTTTACATTAAAATTAGTCAACAGAGTTTTATAAACAGTAAATTTAGGTCAATTTTAAATTTATTAGTGTAAAATAATAATCTAGGTTTTTTTCAATACGTTCTAATGTATAAAAAAGATCCATAATAACGACCCGAGAGAAAGAGCAATTAACGCTGTCATTATTAAATTTTATTGTAATAACCTAAAGCCTCAAGAGTCCACCTTTTTTATTGTAATATTAGTTAAGGAATCAATCTTGCCACTAAATAGTATAAAGGTAAATGGGTATAATGTGTATTAATTTAATGTCAAGAATAAATGCAAGTTATGTTAAAATTGATTCTGGTGTTAATTAATTAGAAACCTGAAGGTGAGACTAAGAGGGTTAAGGTATTTAAATATATAACATAAAGGAAAAGTTATATTTTAAATAACTTTGGTTATAATATATATATATATATATATATATATATATATATATATATATATATATATATATATATATATATATATATAAAGATCTAAGTCAAAATACAAATGCAAGAATTATAATTCAATTTACAATTCAAAGCTTTTCGTTGGCTAACAGTACCAACATCATCAGGAATATTACACAATTCCTGTTTAATATTCCTGATGATGTTGGTACTGTTAGCCAACGAAAAGCTTGGAATTGTAAATTCAATTATCAATTATAATTCTTGTATTTGTATTTTGACTTAGTTCTTTATTAATACACAAGAATACATATTGCGATATATATATATATATATATATATATATATATATTCAGTAGATAGAAATATGCTAAACTAAACATAGTCATATGCAATAAAAAGAAATATGCTAATATATATCTAGTAATATTCAATAAAATATGATAAACTAAATGTAGTCATATACGACGTAAAACGAATATTCTAAACTAATTAGACTATAACAATGAATATATAAATAACAAGAAACATATAGACCTTCTAATTAAATAAGAATATATATGATATATGGTATATTTACAATGGTAAAATATTTAATACATAAAAAATAAAATTTATAACTTATTGAAATAACTTTAAAAAACATTAAAAAGATAAAAATTTAAACAAGGTAATTGTTGCAAGTCAAATAAATGGAAAACCAAAGTAAAACTAAATAAAAGCGGGAATAAATAATACAAAAATAGGCCTAAAAATATGCTATGAGCTGTACTTCCGGTAGGTCTGAATTTACAGAGCAAAGCTGTAAGGTTCATGAAAATCTGAACAGAACTTAAAGTTGGGGCGTTAGTGGTAGATAAGACTCTTATCAGTTATACTATTTTCTGTCTATTTTCTTAAATACTGTATTTTAGTTTCTTACAGGATTTACGTCTTACAATAATATTACATTTCTATTTGAAATTGCATGTATAAAGTGAATTTCTCATTCATGAGTGTTTGTGTGTGTGTGCGCGCGCGCGTGCGCGAGTGCTTGATTGCATCTAGCTACAAGCTCTATTTGATACGCATAACTTATATCTTTATACAGCTTGCTATTTCTATTGTCCAACCTCTTATAATCTGACAGAACATTAATTCAGACAATATTTCCCCCCTTCGCTAAATACACTTTAAGAAGCAATACATGAATACGCCGCGCTGCCCTTCGGATCCGTATAAAATGGAAGAAGGGTGGGTGTGTACTTTGTAAGGGATAGGTTGAAAAACACACATGCTACTCACGCACATACACACACACGTAGAACCTCGCCACGCCCCTCCAAGACGCGTCCAGGGCGTCGTGTGCAATCGATAGAGCCTAAGATGGCGCCGAAATCACCTTATTACTCATCCACCTCCCAGCTAGGTTTCTCTAAGCGCAGTAGGTGCCTGTCCCGTCGGACTCGGAAACTTGTGAGCAACTCGCCTATGCAGTTATACTCAATGGGAAATATAAGCAGTGCCGACGGTGAATATAGACAAACCGGGCAGCAACACCCCTTAAGTGCGCAACTTACAAACTTTTTAAAGATAATTTATGCAGCTTTATTTTAAGTTTACTTTTAAAGGAAATAATATCAGGGGTATCACGGAATTAAGGGGAAACATATAAATTCAATAAAAGTTCCACTGAAACATTCTACAAAGAGATTGTACGATAAGGTTTAGTACTTTATCCACATTTCTCCTAATCCGGAAACTCGTTTTTGTAATTCTAAGAACAACCAGCATGACTATTATCCTTGAAGGATAAGAAATGATTGCACAGAAGTCATGGAATGACGTGTCGCGATCGTGAAATGAACCTAGTCTTCACTGGAGACAAGAAAATGCACCTATTCGTAACAGCCTCTTGTTAGAACGAAAGTGGTATTTACAATTACGTAGGACCAGAAGGAGAACGGTACTGCAGTCGGGACTACTATAGGCTGTAAATGAATAAACAGCTGATTGTTTCACAACAAACATAAATTCTCGTTACGATTCACACCAGAACAAAATGTAGCCTTTCAAGAAGTTGGTAACTTTAAAGCTAACAATTACAAACGTTCAGCTACAAGTTTGTAAAGTCATACAAGTTTTACGCACATTTCGCTCTCACGGTTACCATCTTCAAAGGACCACAACATCCTCAGTTTGTACGTAATGGTTATTTACGCTATCAGGCTCTAGATTTGGTTTCGTATAACTGGCGATAACAAAATCTACTGTAGTCTATTACAAACTTTGAAACACTGCATTCAATTTTTGGTGGAGCACAGAGAGCGTGGCCTTTCTAAACTTACAAACTTTAAATGTCAACGGCCATTTTGTTGGATTTAGGGAGAGATCCGAGGTAAGAGGGTGAATGTGGAAGGTCGAGTACCTGAAGAAGATCTCCTCTCTCTGTCGGTCTGTGCAACGTAGGAAAAACGCTAAGACATCTGGGGAACATTATGATTACCTGGTACAGGAGAGATAAAAATAAGCTTCTCGCGATTAGGTGGGGAGAGTCATCGTTTACGTGACAAGTGCAGCTCCAAGTCTGTATTGTGTTTAGAAGAGTAAATCTCTTAGATAAATATTTTACACGCAGTACATTTATAAAATCTATTTACTATGCATTTAAAAAGCTCGCACTCTGTTGGTCGCTGGAGAAATTACAAAACAAAAATAGACTTTCTAAAATTTGTCATCATGGCGGGCAAAGAGAGACTTGAAAGACTAAGCAAGAAATAACTCCGGAGAAGGGATGAATATTACCCACGTTCGTCATTATAATTTTTTGGAGTTGATAAAGAGTCCCAACTCATTCCAGACGATTGCGCTTCACAAAGAGATATAAACACCTTGCAACGAGATTACAAAGAGAAATATTCAGCAATTATCAAGCAGAGTTACTCTCGCATTATACTGCGTCTAAGACATCTCCCTTTGTAAGGTTGCCAACAGAGCCTAAAACGAAAATATTTTCTTAGAAAATAAATTTAAACTTAATTCTGTGCTTTTCGTTGTCATGCAAAACAGTGTTGTTCTTCCCTTTATGAAATAAAAAGTAATTTCCCTATTTCGCATCCCCTGACCTATCCTTAAGTTTCTTTATTAAAAAAACTTGCAGAGGGGAAGCGAAATCTTGCGCATTCGATTCTTCCTATCAATTAGCTGAAGCGAGCGCGAGGGTTGGCAACACTGCATTTAATTACCTCCAGAAGGGTAGCCCGACTAGGTCAGGGTTAATTGTGTCAGTGGTGAAGGGGTGTTTTTTGCCCTTGTAAAAAAAGAGCTTAAGAGAAAACGAAAATTAAGACGCTCTCCCTTTTGTTTGAGTAAAAAAATTCACCGAGTTTGCTCAAGTTTTGTTTAGCCCGGAGTTGTCAACTGAACTGAAGAGATTAAGAGATTTTCACTTTGTTAACTAAGGCGGGGAGGGGGAATCGATGCCAAGGCCGTTGCTTTTGTAAATAATAGAACAAAGAATCAAGACGTTGGGATAATTTCTGTTGCACGCGATCCTTCTTGACAGCATGCTCGTGTTATTATTTCTGGTTAGTAGTGTAATTATTTGTGTTTCATGTGGGTAGTAGTCGGTTCGTAGAAACAACCATGCCTGCATCGCATCGAATTCCTCAAACATTGCCACCCGGATACTTTTCTGTTCTTGTGTGTGTGTGTGCTAGAGTGGCTGCAACTCAGGACATTCACACACACACACACACACACACACACACGGACATTCACAGTACACACACAACTCTGCATGCTATATTTGGCTGCTTCAGAACCCCTCGACTGTCACAAATAACCTGAAACAATATGACAATTTCATCGGAAAGGGTTTCAGTCGCTGCAAGCTTTGAAAAGAATCAGAATACCTTCAGGTGATCGGTCAGTGTGACTTTTAATAGGGTGGGTGGACAAGGATTCTGAATACAGATAGGGATAAGCTAGGGACATAAAAGGACTTAGTAGAAGGTACAAGGGACACAGTAGGATAGCCTGTATGAAGTAAACCTTTTCTCTAATGGGGTGATAAAGGCGTGTCTACCCGTAACACGCAATTGTAAGAAGGATCAAGTGTACAGGTGTAAAGATCCTTTGGAATGGTAATAAGGAGATATAGAAGACATTGCGTGGACAGGATCAAGTACTGGTTCACACCCACCCTATGTTTATTTCTATATCACGTCCAAATTTTCAATCGTTAATAAAATACATTTTATTCATTCACTGAAGTTCAAATACGTTTTTTTAAAGTTGTAGTGGATAACACTTCATGTTAATACTGTTTTTCTCAAATATTAACTAATAATTACATTTAATAAATCAATTTCAGTTTTATATGGGAGAAAAACTTTAATAACCGGGGCAAGGTATGCAATATGGTTACAGTTACTTCTCCCTTGGGTTAAAAATAAGGAATAACCTATGATTTCGTAAAACAGCTGATTCTATGTTATAGGTTATGTGGTGGAACAGCTGATTCTATGTTATAGGTTATGTGGTAGAACAGCTGATTCTATGTTATAGGTTATGTGGTAGAACAGCTGTTTTAACGTATAGGTTATGGTAAATTATATTAATTCTAATTATTTAATAAAAAAGTTATTTTTCTTTGTCGAGTTAAGTAGGAATTGACTTTAGTTTTTTTAAAATTTATATTATTTTTTTAAATTTATGTTTCAAGCACATTTGTTTATTATTTTATGTTAATTAGTTTAATTTAAATGGAGTGAATTGAAGTTATATCAGATCCAAGTCAGTTTGGCTTTATGTATAAAGAAAGCACAGTGCTGCAATGCAAAGAAACATAATGTGATCCCCCTCACCCCGAAAACATGGGCTTTGTTTTTATTATACAATGCACGCAGTCGAGTCCGGAATGGGACCGGGCGGGGGGGGGGGGCAAAGTAGCTATCGTTCGCCGCTATTTCCGTTTGGGTTCACATTGGAAATATCGTTTGGTGGGAGATTGTGTGCAAAGGACCAGAAAATAAAGATGGCAGAATGAACCATAAAACAAGAAAATGGAGAGCATAAAAAAAGAAAGCATCTTCGACACGTCAAGCAGAACGGGGGAGGTCGTTCATGTGTGTGAGGGAAGGGGTCGGTGGAACAAGGATAAAATATAGCTACAGAGGGTTAGGATTAGAGATATGAGAAAAATGGAACTCGGGAACAACGCGCCTGGAACCTTGGTTATCTCGCCTCCGCGTCAGAAGGTAGAGGGATGGGAGAAGAAAACCCCCTGCATGAACACGAATAAATTAATCGAAGTGCTGGCGTAAAGGGAGGGGTGAGCGGCGGGAGATAAAAATAAGACGGGACAAAAAAGAAAAGAGCTTCTTTTTTCTTCTTTCTTCCTTGTAAGGGTTTCTCCGACGCCTTCATACATAGCGCGTGTGGAGGGCACAGCGCATGCGTACAAGTGTGAGTCAATACCTCTCACATGTGACACCACCTCCCCCCCCCGCCTCGCCGCCCCACTGTCCTTTACACCTGACAGAGGCAAATCAAACACTGAACTTAATATTCGCTTCCCTTAGATTCACTCTTACATAACCATCACAGTTTTGGGGCAGTATTCAGCCCTGACTGATTAAAGGTAAAAATATTATTACCCCTTTTTTGTAACATAAAAATAAAATTTTAATTTTTTATTGGATTTATATTAAATTTTTACTTTCAATTAAATTTCTAATAACTTTAAAACAAATATTTCACTATTTTACATCTACCACGAGTTAAATATAATTAATTACAACAAAATAGACAATTTAAAACTTGAGGTATTTTTTTAGATAGTTTTCAAACACAGTTCAACGTTTCTATTGTAAACCGAAACCATTTACAGGAGCTTTATTACGTTAACTTTCAAACAAAAACCAAACACAATTTACAAAACCACTGACATTACATAAAATAATAGGAATCAAATTATCACAAAACTGAAGGAAGACACATCAAGTCCAAGTAAGTACATAATAATTACTTGTAGACTATTACCCTACCTCATAAATTCAAGTCATTAATGTGTTTAAATGTTATTGTAATAAATGAATGTCATATAACTCCTGAAATTGACCTTCTTTTTTGTAGAAACATAACCAAATAATTAAAAGATTCTACTAAATTATAAAGTCTTACAAAAGCTTTATTATAATAAAAAAAGGACTCATAAATAATTTAAATGAAACTAAATAAATGTAAGAAGCGTAATATACGGAAATGGGAAATAATTCTGCTTAGTATGTCATATAAGCAAACCCATATACACAAACAAACAAATCTGACACAGATGGTTGTGAACTATTATATACACGGGGATAAGCAATGCTAAGTAAAAATGCAATGTTTAACATTATTTGAGAGTTGTGTAAAATATAAGCTTGCTTTCTAAAGATCAAAATAATAACAGCTGATGATCGTAATTAATTAAATCCATTGTATCAGCTGTTACAAGATAT
>JBAIZL010000005.1:32313616-32371116 GCA_036971475.1 Prosapia bicincta
TTAAGTAACATAGGGCATAAATAATTGCTGGAGAGATGGAAGGTAAAAAACGCGATTGTAAACAATGTGGTTAGAGGTTATGTTTGTAGAAATCCAGCTCAAAAACACACACATTTCGGAATTATTACAAAAGTAAAAAGTAAAGACACTCCACACACAAATAATAGTAATTAAATAAACACTGGAAGGTTTGTTAAGGATCGGAAAATTGAATTAGTAAGTTTAACCAAATTAAAAAACGGTGAAAATAGTTCGTTGACATTAACAGATGTAAGAGCCAAAGAAAGTAGGTCAGTTACAGTCGACTCTAGTGGGAAGAAATGGAACTTCGTTACATGAGAGCCAAGGTTTATGATTAATTAATATGAATTGGAAAAGGAATAGCCGCCATATTTTAAACATTTTTAAAAGAAAGGACGCGTTAGTTTAGTTATAGCGTGGGTTGCCGAAAGAAGCAGACCTTTCTTAGAAGTCAAAATTCCATTTGAAGAATTTCGTCAAAATTATACAGATTTGTGAAGGAAATTGGCCAAAATTAACAAGGATAAGTGAATTTAAAGCTATAATACAGTATAAATATAATTTGAAGTAACTAAAAGGAATTCAAGTGTGTTAAATATAAAATTTAAAGAGAACTGAATTGAGCGACCAGAGGAACTTCGATAAGTTGATAAGTTAAGTACCTAGCGATATATAAAAATAAACTTTAGTGGACTTTTAAGATTATAAGGAAGTTTAAAATTGTACATTATTAGAATATCTTGTAATTAATTAATAGTTAGTAATAAGAAACATAATCCAGTTCAAATAGTTTAGGAACCTTTTTGCTTATTCCAAATTCAAGTTTTTTCATCAGGAAGCTATTTATTAAAACTATTTTCTATATTTAATCTTGTTTATCAAAATTTATTTAATTTAACCAAAGATGTAAAAGATATAGCCCATGCATATAAACCCCGAGATATTAAGAGATCTTAGAAATTAGCCTAGGGTATAAAATTTTGTAACAAAAATTGAAGGAATTGAGTTTAGCCTATTGTGTTAAAACTTGTTAAGTTTTATTTTTGTGTGTGTTCTGCTTATTGTTTAAATGTTGAAATAAAATTGTTATAATAAAGAATTTAAATTATTCATGAGTTTGTGTTTTGTAACTAGAAATGATATATCTCCATTTAAATATTCATTCAATAGTAAAACCCCGTTGTGTGTTAGAAAAAGGCACTCTGAAGAATAGAAATAATTGAATATTTGTACTAATATTGTTTACCTTTCAGGACTTTACAATCATAAGTCGACATTTTTAATTACTTTCAAAATTTAAATATAAAAGGGAGTTTCGAAGTTTTAACTAATAAAATATAATGGAATCTGAAACCGGTGCATACAATTTGCGGGGGGAAGAAAGCTAAAATAGACGAAAAGGAAAAAGAAACTACCATAGGAAAAATAGAATTGGAAAAAGGCTTGGAAGTGCAGAAAATAGAAATGGAAGGCACAGATATGCAAATAGGAGGCATTGAGGTAGAGGAAGATAGGGGACTACCTATGCAAACCCAACAGGAACGGGGAAATAATGAGAATGAAGATTTGAGGGAAATGATGAGAACTCTAATAGAAATGAATGCAAACATATTAAAAGAAATGAGTGAGAATAAGAATAGAAAAATAGATAAGATAGATGGAATGAGTGAGGATATAAGGGAAATAAAAAAAGAATTAAAGGAAAATAGAGACGAAATGAGAGAGATGAAGGAGGATTTGAAATCCATAAAAGAGGAAATAAAGGAGGAAAATAGGAAAATGATAGAGGATATGAGGAGACAGTGGAGAACAGAGAATAATACTGTAATAGAGGATGTGAGAAGAGACATAGAGGAGAAAGATAGAGAATTAGAGGAGGAGATTAAGGAAAATTTTGAGGAAACAAATGAAATAATAGCTGATGTGATAGAAATTAATAAAAAAGAGATAGAGAAAGTAGAAGATATAACAAAGCAAAACAGGGAAGAGTTAAGAGTTTTAAATAGGGAGATAGGGAAAGTGGAGAAAAACACAGAAGAGTTAGGAGAGTTAAAATTAAAGGTGATAGGAGAAAGAGAGATAATAGATGAGCGTTTTAGGAAAGTCGAAGATGTAAGGGAGAAAATATTAGGAGAGCAGGGAAGGTTGAGAAATAAAATAGGAAAAATAGAAATACTGCCAATTAAAAATTCAACAATTCGAACTGCAACGAATAAGAAGACGGAAAAGATTAATAAGATAATAATGGTAATAGGAGAAATAGGAGTTAAATATCCGTTTCAATGCTTAGTGGTACCAGGCTTATTGAGAAAATTTATCATAGGTACGGAGATGTTAATGGATGTGGAGGCACAACTCGATTTTGGAAAATGGGAGATAGAATTTAAATATGAGAATAACAGAGAAAGTAGAAACTATGAAGCAGATGAGAGATACAATGGAGATGTGAACAGTGTTGAGGCAAGGACAGGCGTGGGGACAAGAAAAGAGCAAGGTGCCCACAGTCAGTCGGAAAACTAGGAAAAGTGAAACCATAATAGGAGCTCCAAATATAGAAATAATTTAATTATAAATAATGTACTTATAAATATGGAATATTTTGGAACAAGAAGATGAGGAGAGAAATTATAATTTAGGAATTAATAAGAAAATAAGAAACCCAGAAATAGAAAGTAAAATAAAGGAAACAAGTTTACAGGCATTAATAGACACAGGCAGTAATGTGACATTTATCCAGGAGAAATTTATATTGGAAAATAAAAAAATCAATAAAATAGGAAGGGAGATATTAAATATGGATGAAGGAAGCAATATGAATAAACTCTGAGTGATTATGTGTATAAGAAAACGTTAGTAAGTTTTAAGGGATGGTAACTATATCTACGATAATTTATTGGTAACTTCGTCGAATATTGAGAATAATGAATAAAGATAAATATGAATTTATGATAATAAATATTGAAGCATCGTTGTAATAAATAAAATATGGTAATTGTGTATTTAAACTTCGTCGTATTGTAAGGGAGAATCTGAGTTGATAAATAATGGAACTTCGTCGTATATATTATATATTATAAAAGAAAAATGAATCTATGATAAATAAGTATTAAAACAAAATTTATACACGTTGATATAGGGACAGTGTAATCGAAGGAGCTATAGATATGATCAAATAGAGGATATAAGATTGCAACCTTTAAAAATATTAGATGTTAAACTTCATACAAAATAAACTGAAAAGATATAAGAAAATAATTGAACTGGATGTGAGATTGGAAGGGGAGATAAAATACTAACTTAGAACTGGGAGTTAGATGAAGCTAAAAGCAAAATATGAGATATGAGAGAAATAATAAACAAGGAATAAACAGAAATAAAGGAAAGAGAAGTGTTATAACCAATTGGACCAAAAGGAAATATAGAACAGACCAAAACTTTAAGAAAGAAAAATCAGAACAAAGACCTAACCTATAGGCAAGTCTAGACATACTATGACTCGGATATGCTAGGATTTAAAGACACGGTATCAGAGAATATATGTTAAGTAAATATTGAATCAGACTTATGATTGGAAAGATTCCAATATAATAAATGTAAAAAAAATATAATTATAGAAAGAATTGTAAATACCAGAACATGATTTATTGTTACTATATGTTAGAATTGTTAAAGAATTATTGATTGAATGTTAGTTATAAGTATATTGTATTGTTAGAAGATAAGTTAAGTAATATGTAGCTTGAAGTTTTCAGCTCAGTATTTGATTGTTAAAGAATTAAGATAAAATTGTGTCGTAGGAATTAAGTATAAATGGACAATTATAAAAGAAGTAAAGACAATGGACGATAAGTTAGCCAAGGTGTTGAGGTACTTACTCAATAAAAAAAAAGTGTTCAAATAGTTATTAAATAAAATGTACAATTAGGAAGTAAATGTTAATTTGAATTTAATTTTAAAAAAAAAAATTATTGTTCCTAAAGTTACATTAAAAAATGTAAATTACGTAAACTTTTTAGTGAAAAACAATTATGTGTAGAATTATGTCTAATAGGCATTTCACAATTTAAAATCAATAACTTTAATTTAAATTATCTAATTAAATGAAAAGTTAAAACACAGATCCGGTTCTGAAAGTTGGTCCCCAATCGTTAATTTACAACTCGTATATACAAATTGTACAGTATAAGATTGATAAACTGTTAAATGTTGAGGTCATACTAAGAGGCAGGAAACCTAGAAACCCACATGCACATTCAATTCTACGGAAATTAACAAAATAGGTCAGCCCATCTGATATGGCCACCCGGTTGCGTAAGATTAGTTTTTAAACAACAGGAGAGCGAGTTTCGAGTGGTGCTTTTAAATTCCGAGTCGTTCGACCTCTGATGAACAAGATAAAGAAGTTTTCAGTTTAGCTTGACCGAATATGTAACGAAATTGATCCGTGTAAATCACACGATAAGGTTGCCAAAATATTGGTTAGACATCTTTTATTCTTTTCATAAATATAAATTAGACTGCGGTTTAAAAATGGGCTTTAGAAGTGAATAAAGGCGTTCAATATAAAGTTTATATTGTAATTAAATATCACTTTGTAATAGAATATAAACCTACTATTTTAATGCAGTTTAAATAATATTCTGTTAAAAGTAATATTCATTATTAAAGTAAAATAATGTAGGAATGTAACGTTTACGTATATAAGCGTAGACTTTATAACGTAATCTAGTATGTAAAGTTATACACATTATATTATTGCTTATTATACTTACTATATACATATTTATAGTATGTAAAGTTATAGACATTATATTATTGCTTATTATACTTACTATATACATATTTATAGTATGTAAAGTTATAGACATTATATTATTGCTTATTATACTTACTATATACATATTTATAGTATGTAAAGTTATAGGCATTATATTATTGCTTATTATACTTACTATATACATATTTATAGTATGTAAAGTTATAGACATTATATTATTGCTTATTATACTTACTATATACATATTTATAGTATGTAAAGTTATAGACATTATATTATTGCTTATTATAGGCTACTTACTATATACATGTTTATAGTATGTAAAGTTATAGACATTATATTATTGCTTATTATAGGCTACTTACTATATACATATTTATAGTATGTAAAGTTATAAAGGTGAAAATTAAAATAGAATATTACATTTATAAGTGAAGTCCTACTGCTGGAATATCACTTCTCGTCCTTTTTTTCAGAAATTTCCTACTAAGTATATTATTTCCCCTTTATAAAATCACGACCTAAAACCTCTCTTTTTCCTCCAAGAGTTACCAAGAGTAACCAACAATCATCTATACCTCCATATGTTTTTTTAGGATATATTATATTTTACTCGATTACCAGGAGTAACCAACCAGTATTTATACCTCCATATGTTTTCTCGAGATATATCTAACTGGATCACCAGGAGTAACCAACCAGTATGTTGTTTGAGTACTTTCATACGTTTTTCGGGATATAATATATTTTACTTAGTTACCAAGAGTAACCAACCATCATCTATACCTCCATATGTTTTTTGGGATATATTATATTTTACTCGATTACAAGGAGTAACCAACCACTATTTATACCTCCATATGTTTTTTCTTGAAACAGTATTTATATTTCTACACATTTTCCCGAGATATAATATATTAGTGGATCACCAGGAGTAACACACACACACACACACACACACACACACACACACACACACACACACACACACACACACACACACACACACACACACACACACACACACACACACACACACACACACACACACACACACACACACACACACACACACACACACACACACACACACACACACACACACACACACACACACACACACACACACACACACACACACACACACACACACACACACACACACACACACACATACACACCACACTCACACCCACACACACACCCACACACACACACACACACACACACACACACACACACACACACACACACACACACACACACACACACACACACACACACACACACACACACACACACACACAAGGTTAAGAAGGCTGTTGGTAAAATTATTTGAACTTGTGAAATATCCCTAGCTAGCGTTAGTCTATTGTCACATCTATCGGCCGAAATAAGTTACTGCACACACCTGCAAATCATAAATAAAAATAATTCGAAAGGGGTTCATTGTAAGTAAACCAGGACGTGCCTCGTTCATGGGAGAGAAGCTTTACCTAGACATCCATGGACCAGGGAGATTTATGACTAGGTATCCCTGAGAATACAGAAAAACACATGCACCTGTGGGAAAGTTCAACAAATTCCCACGAAGCCAAAAAAGGAAAGTGCGGGAAGTGTCAAAATTTGGCTGGCCACAGTTTGAGCGCCATGGGGGAGCCAATCAAGTTGGAAGAGGGGATGAAACACAAACGGATACAATCCAAGAGGATGTTCTGGAAGGGCAGTCAATTTTCAGTACTCGAAAGGGTTACGTGGTAGGACTCGAGGAGTCATAATGCAGGACTCGAGGGAGAAGTAATGTTCAGTTTTTAGTAAGAAATATCAAATTCAAACAAAGTAACGTGTCAATTTAAAGTAAGAGAGATTAAAGTAAGGGAGATTATTAAATAGGAAGTGAAGTATAAAGAGGGAGAAAAAGGGTAACAAGTAAATTAAAATAAGGGAGTGATTAATAAAGTCAGTTACGGAGTACAAGCATTTCGAGAAATTAAGAAAAGTGAGATTGATAGGAAAATATTAATAAGTGAATTTGTGTCAAGTGAAGTGAAGCAAGGAACATCGCAAGTAATAAGTAATAATTTATTTTCATTATAAAGCCAACTCTTTAAAACCAAAACATTTAAGAACATTTAAACTTCTATAAATTCCTTAAAAAGTCAAAGTTAATTGAAATATAAAATGTATCAAACCAAGTGCAGTAACTTATACACGCCCTTAGATAGCTAAAGAAAGTAAATTTAGAATTGTTAAAAAAAAATCAATAGTAAAATAAGAGTCTTGATGCCTACCGGCAAATACAGTAAACTCCCGATTATCCGTGGGCGTATTAACCGGTTTGCGGATTATCCGGGGTCTGCCATTGTTTTACAAACAAATATCCAATTTTTATTCCAATCAGATTCATGTTTTTAAATTTCCAAACGGTGAATTACGGCGTAAATACATATAAGGCTTAATAGAAGTTAAGATAAAGGGAATAGATATGTAAATATGTACGTACTAATTTTAACATTGAAAGGGAAGCATCCCGACGTGGGCCAACGAAATAAAAGGGGCGAGCAGACTACTGTACATTGACTACTGTATAAGAGACAATGACAAAATGCTTGGACGTCCGAAAACCTAATTTGTATTATAAGATTTTAAACAAATGTCAGCCAATCTCGGCTATAAATAGTCTAGGACGTGACATATGCATTATCCACGTCTGTCATATACATTATCGATCTTTATGACTTTGTGACACAAGTAGACACTGTGCGACAAAAAGGTTCTCAAGAAACTTAGATCAAACATAAAAACTAAATCAATGCTCACAAAAAAACAAACGAAAGTGACAGATTTTTTCGTTAAAAAGTGAAAGTATTATGTTTAAAGGAAATTACATATGTACATACATACTTACTTTTGACATATACTTATGAACGTATTGTAAATAGACATATAAATGTACATGTTATAATCCTTCAAATACATCGACATTTTAAATTATTTTCTGTATTTATTTTGTCCTCTGAAGGTTATTTGTGAATTGCATTAACCGGGGTCATTATGTTTGTAACTTTTGGTATAATAATCGATCGTTTTGCGTATTCTTTGTTCATAGCGGATTATCCGGGGAGTTCGTTATTCGGCGTTGCCGGGACACCCTATTCCACGGATAATCGGGAGTTTACTGTATTAGAGTTAGTAAAAGAATTATATGAACTACCTGTAAATGCAATATTGATCTCAGGATAAAATAAATCTGTAATTATAAAAGCAAGTATCTGGATTATTAATTTAATTTCCTAAGAGTAAAAAAAATATCCTGTAGAGAAGCATTAAGTGAAGGTACGTTATATAACATTTGTCGCCCAATGTGGATGGCAAGGTTCGTTATAATATATATATTTGTAGTAACCACACACCATTAATACAATACCAAACCACTCCAACCATCCCCCACAACATAAAATGGCCGCTTACAACTCACTTTTATACAGGATGCTAAAATTGTATCTAAATAATGAAGAAAAAAACCAAAGAAAAACAAATAATATAGCAAATAGCCCCAAAAAAATGGATACAATAAGAAAACTATAGATAAATTAGAATTTACAATATTAAATAAATTAAAACAACCTAAAATCGAACCACAAACAACAAAATGTGCTACATTCACATACACAGGATACAACATAAAAGGAATAACTAAAACACTAAAAAATAATAATATTAACATAGCCTACAAAAACACAGGAAACATAATCAACAAAATAAACCAACCAGACAAAATATGTCCCACACTTAATAACGGAATATACAAAATCGAATGCCCAGACTGTAATAAAGTATACATAGCCCAAACAAAAAGAAATTAAAAGACAGATATCAAGAACACCTCAATGCATACATCAAACCTGAAATTTATAACTCAAACTTAGTCACACACGCCATCAAAAACAAACACACATTCCCCACATTAAAAAACGTACACCTAATAAAAAAAGGTTCAAAAAGGCCTCAAAATGACAATCTGGGAACAACTAGAAATTAATAAAAATAAAAATAATATCATTAACGAACAAATACAAATAAAATCAAAAAAACGATAAATTATTCAATCTAGTATACAATATTAGCCCCAAAACAAAGTTTAAAAACTCGCACAGTGCAGTGAATCTAAAAATAGAACATAACGGTACAACAAGGTCAACGGGGAATCCACTCAGCTCGCAGTCTACAACAACCCAGTTCATTTTGCCCGAAGATAATGGCAAGGGCTGTCATTGAAAGTTAACTCGCATAAATACCAAGTAAGATTCTTGTTTAAGTACATAAGTGAAAGTGATATATATATATATATATATATATATATATATATATATATAGAAGGAAAGGAGAATTTATATTAATTTTATTAGTTGTTTTTAAAATTTTTGATGTACTTTTGTATAAACAAAATATTAAAATAGATTTTGAATTTTGTTACAATAATTATGACCATTATATGGAATTTTATATAAATTCTGTAATCGTCGTTAGAAGTAACTGTCATAACGAAGAGCTTCTTTGGGAAAATTTTTTAGATTCGGGAAATGAAAAAAAAATGAAACATCATGGTACTTGGATACTTTTTTTTTAAAATTAATTAAGTACGTGTTAAACATATCTTTTTAATCAGTAAAATTTCACTTTTGGCCAAACTAGATGTTTCTAATTAATTGTAGAATGTTAGCTATGTTCGAATAACGGTTGAATTATAGGTAAACAATGAGGTTACATATAGTGAGACTTTTCAAAACCTAGTGTTGATTACAGGTGTATCAAGTGTTGAATGTAGATGAATCCGCAAGTATACATTTTTAATATAGTATGTTTTGAGGTGAAATGCATATTAAAACTGTTGTCTTTAAATAGGTAGTGGTATGGGAGTTATGAATTAAATTATAAATAGGAAACGGGTAAGGCACTGTACAGAGAGATGGGGAAAAACCCGGTTCGTTCAAAACGTGATAGCAGGGAAGTAAATTGCAGATACCTACCAGGTAACAGCAGATTTTGGTTGAATGAGAGTAAAATATTTGTGAAAGTAAAACTTTGCAAATGCTGGAAGGAAATAAAGGTAAGTAACTTTTTATAATAAATTTTACAGGAATTTATAAATGACTTGCATAACCCAGAATAGAAAACCGAGCGTATTTTCATTGTTGTCTTTAAACCTCATTAAAGTAATTTATGATTCCCTGATAAAATATTTGCTTTCACGGTAATTCAGCTTATAATACTCATTTTCATTGTCTGAACATATTCTAACAGATGTCATGCTTTTATGATTGTGTTAATTTATCTCTCCTGAAGTCTTTAGCTTCATTACTATTAAGCTCATATTTTCATAGCTTTATACTCGTAACTGTACACATTCTTGGTGATTATAGTTTTTGTTTACTGTTAACCTAAACACTTCTATAATTCCCTGAATTCTTCGTCTTCATGACGTTTGAGCCCATAACAGACTATTAATTTTCATTGTATAGTGTCATGAAATTATGACAGATTGTCGGCAGATTGTTTTTGTGTGTGTTAAACTAAACACACTAGCTGTGACTAATGCAATAATAATATTCAGATAACATATGGACTACGTACTCGTATGTATTAAACATTTTGTTTTCATTTTTACAAAAATTAGTTTAAGATCTTATGCCATTTAGGAAACGGATTTCTTTCAATAGCATTAATAGCCACTTACCATTGAAGGTAAAATATTACACTCCCAGAAGTAAGAATTAAGATAGGTACGGTTTCGTGTGAACAGTCCATTTGTTTTCCCACTTGGGGTTATCTAAAAGCCAAACGGAGAATAATGGACCTGCACGAATCTCTGATCGTATAATTTAACTTCGGTAGTTTTGAGATAAAAAGAACCTTTCTAAATTGCGTTACGCCCTGAGAATAAAATAAGTGTATTTAAGCGTTAAAGTAAACTTATTGTTTCTTTTTATTGTTTACATTTTTAATGAAACTCATTAAACATTCAAATCATGTTGAAGAATTATTAGTTAATAATATATTCATTGTATGTACACTAGTATATACTATACCGTTGTAAAAATAATAAAATATGTACTTTTGTAATGCATAAAATTAAATATTGTTTTGAGCGTCTATATTTTTCAGAAGTTCTAAAAGAAAACTATTAAAAAACCTATTATGAACATGTAGGCCTATACCTTCCATCTCTAGAAACTGATAAATCTAATTTGCCATTGGGAGATACGAAGGCCTCCTTTCAAAAAAATTAAGTTTGAATATTATATAAAATCTTGGGAGAGATGTAATTAAAACTGATATTGGATATAGATTATAGTTTTGTGTTTAGTGTCATAACATTATAGCTTTCTGTCTCCTGTCAGTAATAGATGTAGAAATGATAAAGTGTGAAGTGTGCCTTATTTGTTACTAACTACAAATAGATGTAATGCTTAACCCTTTTCATCCCGGGACTTTAAGCTTGGGTATCTGCCTGTGTCCCGGAGTCTGGGGATAGGGTATCTGCCTGAGTCCCGGCGTCTGGGGATAGGGTATCTTCTCCGGGTGGAGGGGGGGACTTCAACTTCAGTCTACATTACTGAGGACAACAGCAATTTTCATGGGTTGACTGTACAAGTAAACGTAGGGGAAATGTAGGGGGGGGGGCAACTACTACTACCGTTCCCCTACACGCCTAGCGATTAGACATCACTATACGAAGGCATTGTTTTCTTTTTTGTACCGGAATTTTCAGAATACATATGAAAGATGAAAAAACCCTTATCAATCTATAGTGCTTCAAAATATTAACTATTCTTTTTGTTGTTGTTGTGTGAATCATTAAGATTAAGAATTTTGAATAGATTAGATTTTTTCATTTTACGGCTGTAATATAATTTAATCAATAACTGTGAGGTTTATTTGAACTAATTGAGTACGAAAGTATTATTTATAGCAGTGACGAAAGGGGATCAGCGCGCCTCGTTCCAGCTAACCCCTCAATCCAAACTAAATACATTTTCCTCGCCTAAACCTTTATTCTTTTAATTGAAAACTTATTGAATTTCACTCGTATTGATTTACCAACTGTCATGCGCAGAATCTATTTACTTCTAATGCATTTTGAGTATATGCAGGTAAATTAATATTTACACAATTTATTTTTTGTTGTAAAACCGGTAAGGAAATCGCGTCGTGGCCCTTAATTTTCGACAAACATCTAATGTATCAAAACACTATTTCTAAAATGCCATTTCTGAGACTCTCTGCTGCATTGAGATTACTTAAAGGATTTTAATAAATGATAGATTTAGGAAATATAAGATTGAGAATAAAGTTTTGAGAGCTCTTGATAAATATACCTTGAAGTAAAACAACCTATACATAACGAAAGTTATTAATAATCTGTTGAAAATATAATCATAACGTAGCTTTGGTTAAAAAGTAAATAATAATGTTTACAAATAAACACTGAATAAGTTAAAAGAGAAAACTTTATCTTTTAATTCAGTTAAAATTAAATTATACGAAAGTAAAAATTGTCTATAACTGCATTCAAAAAGAGCCTGGTGTAGTCGTTTAACTCTTTAGAAACCCTAAGCTATTGGAACGATTAAACTTGCTTGGTTGAAATAGTTGCTAAATAATGGGGAATTATTTAAATTCTTTCCAGGATATAGATCTGTAAAGGAACCTTCAGATATACCTTCACAGAGGTTTAAATGTCTTGAGACATTGTGAACACCGTAACAACTCTAAACATTGCTAAAACAAATTTGAACCATCAGATCTTTTACGGTAATTATTCTATTTTGTTCTTGATTCTTCTAAATATATCATAACACTATACAGAGGCAACTCCCCCCAATGCGAAAAACTCCTCATCTACACTAAAAAATACACCCAAAACTCCACTTCACTTCAGAAATTGAAACCAACCGATCTCTAAATTTCCTCTACCTAACCATAACAAAAAGCCACACACAAAAACACAGCTTCAACATTTACAGGAAACCCATAACGACAGACACACTTATCCACAACACCTCAGATCACCCTATCCAACACAAACACGCTGGCTTCAGATCCATGCTCCATAGACTTAAAGCAGTCCCAATGACCACAGAAAACATGAACAAGGAATTAGACACAATTAAATATTTAGCATACACAAATGGATATTACATCACAATAATAGACAGACTTTGATACCAATTATTTTTAAATTCGTTATCAACTAAACGATCATGTAATTTTGAAATTTGTTCAATAGATATAAAATACTTTAAAGTAATTATTAAAAATAAACATTTTATACTAGACCACCATACAAACATTTTTACCACTCGCAAAGCACTAACTAAATAATGAACTATTTTAGAAATGATGCTGTGACATTATTCGCATGGATCGACGGAGGCCTGGAATGTTTATTATTTGATCACGGTCCATTCTTAGGATGAACAATGCTGTCGGTAGTTATAAGAGTGTACAGTATTTGATAAAAATACACGTCAAAATGACAGCAACTACACTAGATTTGTTCAGTTTTAAAATAAATGCATGACTCAAGTGTAACTAAAATTAGCAATTGTAACTGAAGAACACTTTTTGTGTGGTACGGTTGTAGGCCTTAAGTTTAGCTAACAGCCAATAATCAATTTTGTTAACAGTCCTAATTTGATTAAATGTTAGCTTAGATGTATCCCTAATTCAAATTCTTTGAACGATAGGCCTTGAATTTAATACTGGGTAAAGCTTGTCAAGTGCAAATAATTTACAATAGCTCTCAGATGTTTTGGCCAATGTGACCAAGCAAGCAAGCATGCTTTAAGCTTTAGTGTGTTTGGAAAACCAATATTGTATTTAGCTCGTTTTATATTTATTTTAGATTGAATTGTTAATGTTGTTAAACAATTAGACCTACCTACAGGTAAGGGAATTTTGAAAATTAATAATAATGCATCAGATCGTGGTCTAGGGAAGTCTGACACTGAACTAAGGTGTAAGAGATAACTGTCTACTGTCCTAAGAGACCAAGTCTGCTTCAGGAAAATGCTTCTTTCTACTCAAGCCATAATAATTGCCTTTTTCCAATATCAAGACAGAATAACGTCTCACATTAAATATCAAGATTAATTCACTCCACACCACCCCTCATACTATCTAGATAATTCAATTTAGGCCATTCGGAGTCTGGGTCTAGAAATTCTTGAAACCCACCCAGCCCTCGAGGCAGCTGTTGTATAGCGAGGTGCTTCTGTCTCACATGCAGTTAGTATCGCCACTGCGAGTGAAAGAATCGGATAGTTTGCCGGACGCTAAGAAGGTCTTTCCATTGAAAATCAGGAAATAGTGAAATAAAACAGAACGGGAACTCTTGCTCTAAAAGCGAGTTGAAAACACCTTAAAAGAAAAAAAGCCTAGCCATGAAAAACCCCGCTATAGATCACGCAAGACTCGCAAGAGCGGTATTACCTCACAAAGACTGTGAAGGGAGTGATGGGCACCTTTTGATGGGCAAAATACTTCCGTTGGGGCTAAGCTGCGTCCTTAGGATATGTCCCTGCGTCATCTGAAACAGAACTTTGAAGAAGGTTATTTATAGATCCTATATTGTATTTACGACCTTAGGATTGGATCTGGGTGGTCAGCAGGAACAGCAAGCTTTTGTGTTTGTCATGGATGGGGTCGTACCCAGTGAAGAAATAAGTTTGGGTGTTGTGTGTGTGAACCTGTTTGTAGAACCTTATTGCTAAGTGTCGGAGGTGTTGTTTGATGAAAGGCATTTTCAGTTCAGATAATTAGATTACTGTAAAAGATCTAAATAATCTACTGAAAAGTAACTGTGGGTATTTTCTTTTTTTTAAAAAAAAGAAAGCATCTATAAAGTTTTTAGGGAGATATCCGAATATTGGGAAATATTTTATTAGGCTTAAGTTTTAAAGTAGAAAATTATTTAACACTATAAAGTTAATTATATAATATAAAAACAACAACAAATCCAGATTTTAGGATGGATTTGAATACATCAAGCAAAATAAAGGAAGGCAGATGAAAAATAATAAAAATATTATATCAAAAAGTGAATAAACTCAGCAGAAAAATACACATTTTAACAATTTTGAATTGACACAATGATAATTAATTAGGATATATAGACATCCTTTTTCTGTCAACCATTTTATATGTAATAAAACTTATTAACGTCGCATTGCAACATCAATAAAACGAGTTGTAGGCTAACAATGTTAACTGACTTCCTGCATTGTTATGGCTTACGTGGACTAACACACTTCCGGTTTTCCGTGATAATGTTAAAGTAATCTGAAACTGTTTAGGTAAACAGATTGTAATAAAAAGAGTAAAATGCACAAATAATGTTGCATTAAAAAATGTGTAAGAGATTTATATTTAAAAAATGAATCTTTGATTAAGCCTACATTAAAATTTTTGGCTCTTGTCTGATAGATACAAAATAATTAATTTTCGAGTTTAAGAAATACATTTCGACTGAAAATTTTCTAAAAATAATAATTTAATAATGCTTTCCGCTTCAGTAAAAACTAATATATTGGAAGGAATCTAACAAAAATAATAAGTACCTTTTTCTATTCATTTAAGTCAAATATTGTTACAGCTCTTTCATAGCGAAGGGTCCTTTTTCAATTCACACTATTACATGACACTTTCTCTATATACATATATTTATAAATCTTATTCAAATTTTTAATCGTTAATAAAATACATTTTATTCATCCACTGAAGTTGAAATACGTTTGTAGTGGATGGCACTTGATGTTATTACAGCTTTTCAAATAATAATTCAGCAATTAAATTAAATTAATTAGTTTTAATAATTAGTTTCACTTTATATTTTGCCATTTAATACTGTGCTTCTATCATATGTATGTACATAATTAAATTATTTGTAGTTATTTAGTAAAAAGTAAATAAAATAAAATTTGTCTTTTTTGACCAAGTAGGAATTGGCTTTGAAACTTTTTTGTATAGTACTTGTTTACAGTTTATCACAGGAATTTAAGAGAAAAGGCCTTGGCTTACGGATCAAAGAAGTTATAAAGCTATTAATTTATTAAACCTTTAAGTAAACCAAAATTTTATAATTTGAGTTTACGAGGAATTCTAAAATAATCATAGAATTAATCAAATTAGGCTAAAGAAAATTTGGCCATTTTCGAAACTTTGATTGTAATACAAACCTGCAATTCATCACTAAATAAATGTTATATTCTATTTTTAATAGAAACAGTAAAAGATACTTAAAACAAAAGCTTATTCATTGTAGTAGCCTTATTGATGACACAACTAAAATAAGTCTAATATAAGTAAGGAATATAGTGAGTTATAATTAATCATTTTTACTTTTCTACTTTACATTAAACTTGTATTAAGGGGATAGATAATACAGGAAAAAACGTAGGTAACGTGCAAACAGTTGAAGATAAATTATAAAATAAAATTAATTACTTTTCATAAACCTAGTAGCAGTTCAAATTAGCTTCCACAAGTATATTTAGACTTAATAAAAAGTTTCAAAAATATACCAAAGCTAACTATCATTATTTTAGAAGATAAACGTGACTGACATTTAAAATGTATTTTTTTGTCAATAGACTATTTTTATTGATTATTTGGGAATCAATATAAACGTTGTTAATGGAAATATAGTTATTGTATAGTAATTTACAGTTCAAATACACCTGCATATAATCAAATTACGTTTATAATCATTTGATATTTTGTTATTACAAAACGTTTAGCCTTTGGGAAACAGCTGGTATAGGCGAGGGCTCAGCTGATCACAAAACCGGTCGATAGGCAACTAGGTCATCGCTTGCGAAGCCTAGTGGCGAAACTTTGTACTCACTGCTAGCTTGTCAGAGAGCTGTAAGATTCCCTGACTTTTAGTAGTACATGTGTGTCCAATAGACAGGATTCAACACAGGTAAGCAAAACTCAAACAGGACTCTTATATCTAATATGTAATACATAAGTAAAGAACAGTTTTATTTAATTTTACAATTATAAATTGTAAAATGATGAAGGTGTTTATGAACTTAAAAAATGTTAGGATATCAGAACGTTTTTCACTTCTGAACAAAGTAAAATATTTTTTTACCATATTAAAAAGACTAAGTAATGTAATACATTATTTTAATGGTTTTAGACTCAAAATTCAATGTCGTAAATTTTAAAATACAATGTTAGTTCTCTAGAATGTTTGTTTGTCTGTTTATAATTAAGGAGGATATTTATCAATTTAGTAAACAGATCAATTTTCGTTATCATAGACTAACAAATTAATGCTGGATACACCTGCAAGCCTGAGTATTGGAAGATATGAGGCCTGTTATTAAATAAATATAAGAATGTTGTTATTATTTTAAGTTTTGTATAATTCTCTCACTATAACTTCTCCGGGATGATGTACTCGTATTTCGTAACCAAATTAAATGATTTACAAACAATTTGCCATACAATTTTTACATTCGATTTTACACCAAATACCAGATTACATAATTTTAGTGAATATAAGGACTGATTTTAAAATTTTTACTGTGCCTAAACTCTAGTAATTGGATTGTCTAAATAAGATTGAATGTAATTAAATTATAATTTCTCAAAACATTTGGTAGTTTAATTACTAACTGAAATTTTAGTCGTTTTTTAATTTTTCTCTTGGAAACACCCGATTTCAAAAATAACTCTTTCATTTGATGTCCATTCCGAAACGTACATTAATATTGTAAACAATTGCTTTTTTGAATTTTTCTTAGCGTGTGTGATAGATTAACTTATTGGTTACAATAATTAAACTTATATTAATACTTGAACTATTAAACTTATATTATTATAATTGACTCACAAATCAGTTGTTTTATTTACACATTATAAATGCTGCGAGTGTAACATGAGCTGTACCATTACAGTCATTCTTTAAAAAGGAAAACATCAACTTACACAGTAAAGACAACTTAAATCCGTTTTCAGGAGACTTTATTAAATTTAGTGCATCAATTTAATCACAATATGTAATGTGCTTACTTACATAAAGTAAAAAAAACAAATATTTTTCTAATTTTTTAAAATTGTTTTATATTTTAGTTTAACTCTTTTCTATAAGTTTTGTTGTGAAAAATAATAAAAAATAGATTAGACGTTTCATAAATAATTTCTAGTTATTTAAGATATCACAAATAATTATCTAGCTTTGCCTTTACCTGCCAAATACCCTGAAAATCTAAACATTCGAACCGAGGATGTTGTGTAATAGGTCTACACTACACTTTACATTTTTTAGTATGTATAAAAATATACAAAACAGGAAGATTTTTCAACGAATGTGAAAATAATTACAGCTGGAGAGCAAATATAAAAATATACAAATATTGTTACAAATAAAGTTAAAAAATAGTTTAGAAATTATAGACTATATTTTGACTATTAATCACTTAAACAATAGTTTATGACTATCCGAACTTTGACTATATTTTGACGATTAAAAAGTACTTAAACTTTATATAATGCCTGTTAACTATTTTACTTGTTTAAGGTTAATAACAGACCAGAGACCAATTCACGCTTTTAATAAATACAATCCACGTTTCGATTTTCTATCAGAAAATCTTTTCGGATAGAAAATCGAAACTTTGAGTAGTAGCATGAATTGGTTCAAAAATGAATTACTTCGATTTCATTGAAATGGTTTTAATTTTGTAAAATGGTTACTATGCTTCTGTGAAATTATGGATTAGGTTTATAAAATTTTTGCGCAATATAAGTTTGTATTTATTGCATTTATGTAGTGTACTGGACCACTGTCCACCTTCGTACTGTGTCCATAAATTATTATCAAAATATGTAGGCTGTTAAACTAACAAAGAACAAAACAGAAGTATGTAGTTCTTTTATTGTTTTGTATCAAGATAATGTGAATTACTTAAGATAAATTGTAATTATTTATTGAGTATTCTTCCGCACGAGCTTGTATTCTTACATACTCTCTCTCTCTCTCTCTCTCTCTCTCTCTCTCTCTCTCTCTCTCTCTCTCTCTCAATATAAATGTTTAAACGTTACATTAAGCTATTCACAATCGTATTAACACAATAGATTTTACATTGGTAGAAAGAATTATTTTAATATTTATTCCTAAAGAGGTGAAAATTACCTACATTGCTTGTTTACATTGTTCTAATCAATATACCAACTAATTCAATTAGATTAGTTTATCAGTTACAGAGCCTTCTGAACCAGATATGGGGCATAGTGACCCTGATAATATGTAAGAATTATTTGCACTTGAAGAAATGGGATGCATATACAAATATTTTGTTTTTGGGTAAAAAAAATTCTGACTGCAAATAGTCACACTAGAATAAGTTTCTCAAGACCTTTCATTCCCACGTATTCAGAGAAGAAAAAATTTACTCAAGCAGCGTTTAAGAATTTTCTTACGGGGTTTTAAGTGTATGGTTATTGAGAAAAGAAATAGTGACGTAGGTCTACTTAAGTTACTTTGAATGAATTGTATTGAATTAAATTATCTTTAACTAGCAGAGTACTTGACCTTCATAGGGGTTGACGTATATTTGTATTGATTTAATTTGTATTTGTGTTTGGATTGAATTTAATTTACTAAAATTAAATCCCAATAAATATATCAAACTATAGTTTATAAACTTACCGATTACTGTCTTGAAAAACCAAGAGAAGCAAAAGTTCCTGCTTGTATCATGACATTTGTAAAGTATAACTAACCTTGAAAGATGAATAACAACAAACATTTACTATCACTAGTTAAATTGTGTTTAAAAGAAACTTTTACAGGTGATTGCAAACACGTCTATTAGCTGATTAAGCCAAGTATTTAATAGAGTATAAATAATAGTGTGTTAAAGAAGTTTTCAAGGCTAGTGGAGCGGTGCCCTGATGGGATTTCTAAATAAAAATAGGCCTATGTGTTAACCAGGGACCCTAAAGATGTCTATGTAAAATTTCAGCTCAATAGGTCCAGTAGTTTTTACGTGATTGAGACACACACACACACACACACACACACCACACTCAGACACACACACAGACAGACACACAGACACACACACATACACACACACACACACACACACACACACACACACACACAAACACAGACACAGACACACTTACACACACACACACACACACACACACACACACACTATTGACTTTTTATATAATAGTATAGATATCGTTATTTTTAAAAAAATGTAACATTTTTTCAACGACGAATTTCTTTAATAAATGACTTTTTAAACTTATATAATGGCAACAGTGTACAAACTGCAAAACTTTTGAGAAAGATTTACCTTCGATTTTGAGTTTCTGTACAAGCTAAAAACCTTAAAGGGGCCAAGATTCCTTACCATGCCCTGTTTTGTCGATTTAAAATTTTGAGCGTTGGATTTCTTTAACTGGCAATTTTGCACAAACTAAAGACGCCTAAAACAGTTTGAGACACAAAAAGTTTGTATACTCAAAGGTAATATCTTGTGAAATGTTTGGGGAGAAGAGAGAAAAGTGCAATAAAAAAAAGGATAATTTTAACCAAAATGCACAAACGAACAAGAAACGGTGTAAACCTAATTTCGCTTTATAAAACAGAGCATTATATAATACTACATGTAACTATTAGACTATATATCTATTTTACAAACTAGCAACAAAGTTTACTGTTAGAATAGCTTTGGTTATAACCGAACCGTTCTTGCAATCTGCAATGTCTTATAATTACGTAAAAATACAAATTCACGGAAACAACGTACAGGAAACAAATATCTATAACTAGCTTTTTTAAAGCCACGCAAGAGCAGAAACCAAACTGCTTCACTTTATCGAAAGGTAGAGAGCTTAATTATGTTTCTTTAAATACTCGTAACTTTTCCTAACCCAATATCAATATACCTTTATTTTATTACACCTGTATAGTGGTATAGTAGTAGTATAGGATGGAGGTAATTCCTGAAGAATTGCTTCGTAAAGGAGTGTGTTTTAAAAGGGTTATGGCTATAATTAATCAGTATTAATGGATCAATAAAAATCTCTGGTTTGATAAAAACTACTTTCTTTTGATTTCAAACGTATTTTTTACGCCAACACTTATTAAAACGAAGAGAACCAATCTTTGTAAACTATCATCAAAATGCCTTTAACACAAAACTTGACTTTATAGCTTACAACTTTTTCATCAAATTAAAATTATTTAGTATTAAAATTTTGCATATATTTTATCTTATTATGGATGTAGAATGTTATTAAATAATCGTGGTATTGAACTTCCGGTCCCAAAATGGAATACAATTTTAAAACGTGCAGCGGTGCGATTGTAAAATATTTACAGGAAATGATAAAATCTTCTAAAATGGGCCATTGTTACTAACAATAGCTCTGGTAACGTATTGTTTAAACGACCTCGTTTATTCAGCATATTGGCAGATACTTTCAAAAGATTTTATTATATGTATTAATTTTAAATAATATAGTTTGTAAAATATTAATTCCTATTATGTAGACTATACGTAAAGAAATATTCACTTATTATTTAAAGACACACTTTAATAATAGCATAGCAATAACAACTATATACGTGATTGTTCGCTGATTGGATTTCGTTTTACAAAATTAATGTAATTAGTTGAGAAAACTCGATTCTTAGATATGAATCTATCAAGCTTTGATATTCTATACACAATGAAAGGTTTTGGTGCGCTAGAAGAGGCCTCTGGGTAGACAATCGAAGGACAATTGCAATAATTTGTATACAATTAATGTCTAGAAACGGTTTTTTAAGTTTGATTAGGTGAAGCGCATTAGAGCGCAAAGAAAATAAAAATTTCGAAAACCTGGACAAAATCCGAAATATAATATAAAATAGGTAGACAATATAAATAAATACTATAATGAAAGTAAATTAGTTGTAACACGTTAATACATATTTCGACAAGTCTCGACATGTTTCTATGGCTAGTCCAACTGAGGGAAATGTTCAGTGCAAACTTTTGATAGCACTCAACATGTTAACGAATTGTGCACTGAGATTTTGCAGCTAATTCATTTTTCTTGTAGTTGAGGATACTTTTACTATTTCAGAAAATATTTGGTTTTACGTCATAAGAAATAAATACGTAGTTAACGACGGTAAGTAAATCTTATATAATTAAAAATATTGGTTTAGAAGTAAACAGAAAAATATGATTCAGAATTAATCGGACAAAATATGCTTAGGAGTAAGCTGAAAAATATGATTTAGGAGTAAGCTGATAAAATATGTTTAGAAGTAAGCTGAAAAAATATGGTTCAGAAGTAAGCTTACAAAATATGCTTAAGTGTATGCTGAAAAATATGATTCAGGAGTAAGTTGATAAAATATGGTTCAGAAGTAAGCTGAAAAATATGGTTCAGAATTAAGCTGACAAAATATGCTTAGGAGTAAACTGAAAAATATGATTCAGGAGTAAGTTGATAAAATATGTTTAGAAGTAAGCTGAAAAAATAGGGTTTAGAAGTAAGCTGCAAAATATGATTCAGAAGTAAAGCGACAAAATGAGTTTAGGAGTAAGCTGAAAAATATGATTCAAGAGTAAGTTGATAAAATATGTTTAGAAGTAAGCTGAAAAAATAGGGTTCAGAAGTAAGTTGAAAAATATGATTCAGGAGCAAAGCAACAAAATGTATTTAGGAGTAAGCTGAAAAATATGATTCAGGCGTAAAGCGACAAAATGTATTTAGGAGTAAGCTGAAAAATATGATTCAAGAGTAAATTGATAAAATATGGTTCAGAAGTAAGCTGAAAAATAAGGTTCAGAATTAAGCTGAAAAAATATACTTAGGAGTAGGCTGAAAAATATGATTCAGGAGTAAGTTGATAAAATATGTTAAGAAGTAAGCTGAAAAAATAGGGTTCAGAAGTAAGCTGCAAAATATGATTCAGAAGTAAAGCGACAAAATGTGCTTAGGAGTAAGCTGAAAAATATAATTCAGGAGTAAGTTGATAAAATATGTTTAGAAGTAAGCTGAAAAAAATAGGGTTCAGAAGTAAGCTGCAGAATATGATTCAGAAGTAAAGCCTCAAAATATGCTTAGGAGAAAGCTGAAAAATATGATTCAGGAGTAAGTTGATAAAATATGTTTAGAAGTAAGCTGAAAAAATAGGGTTCAGAAGTAAGCTGAAAATATGATTCAGGAGTAAAGCGACAAAATTTATTTAGGAGTAAGATGAAAAATGTGATACAGAAGTAAGCTGAAAAATATGGTTCAGAAGTAAGCTGACAAAATATGCTTAGGAGTAAGCTGAAAAATATGATTCAGGAGTAAGTAGATAAAATATGTTTAGATGTAAGCTGAAAAAATATGGTTCAGAAGTAAGCTGAAAAATATGATTTTGGAGTAAAGCGACAAAATGTGTATAGGAATAAGCTGACAAAATGTGGTTTAGAACTAAGGTGACAAAATATGTTTAGGAGTAGCTGAAAAATACAATTCAGAAGTAAGCGGACAAAACGTGTTTAGTAGTAAGCTGAAAAAATATGTTTCAAAAGTAAGGTAACAAAACAGGTTTATGAGTAAGCTGAAAAGTATGGTTCAGGAGTAAGCTGTACAGATATGAAATTTAAATGGTGATTTATTTTATACACTACAGAGATATTTTCATGTGCATGCTCAAAACATGACTTTTACTATGAAAAGCTAAAGATTAAATTGCATTAATCAACACCATGTTGAAATTAATCATCATTAATCATTTTTGTTCAACTGTAAATAACAGGGCGGCGCAACTTATAGAAAACAGAATAAAAAAAAAATAATCAAAAATGATTAATTGCTATTAAATTTTGTCCGAAACTGTTCAGACATTAAGATATACAATAGACAGGAAGAGAACCAAGAAATAAAAACCCCAAGACTGCTACTGAAAAACTATTGGGACTCTAAACTATTGAATTTGTTTTCTACCTTGACCTTTTTTATAACAGGCCTACGTGAAGAAGTACCAGGAATAAAAGCTGACGTCGTTAATAAAGTGTTTACATCTACATACACCACCAAGCAAAAGCCACTTGCGAATAATTCAGTTCCAAGCCTAAGAGCTATATTAATATTATAGTCTGTGGATTAATTATGACGTCAGCCGTGTCAAGGCCAACCTTCCTTGTTCCAGCCTTTTACCTACAATACGTAACAGTGAATATCGCTTAGTGCTACCATAATATCATGTTATTAAAAACATTAATAATTCATTAAAATTATATTCTTATAGTTGAAAAAAAAAATATTTTCGTTTTGTAGAAAACAAAAATTATTGTAAATTAATTTAGAAAGTGGGGTTTCTGCATTGAAAATTAGCCAACAAAACCAAATGAAAAAAATACATTCTTTCACAAGCAAAGCTGCTTATATAATAGAGATTATAGAGCTGTCATATTCGTTCTTATTAACGAGTATATCAAAATGACTCATCACAATGTAATATAAGCTTTTAACTGTAATATATGTACTGTCTATAAATGTGTACATTTTTAATTTGCAAAGGTTTCAAGATATTATCAGTGTATGGGCACAAAATTTAGTGAAACTCAATCACACAATTTTTTTTAGTAAACTTAAATATATTTAGCAACTATTATTAGTAGGCTGTTCCATACTGATTAAAATACCATTTAGTAAATTTTAAGTCGAATTTGATAATATTAAAATTTTATAAATTGGAATTAAGTGTTTACCAATGTTTTATGAAGAAAGAAAAGTTATTCGTCATGTAGGGTGAGTTTATGTTATATTGAGTAACATCTTTAGGTTGCTAAGGAGTAGAATCGCGCTAATGCAGGGGCAAGTGAATGTTCTAGGTGGATAGACCTCTATGGCGTTTTCGGGCAAAACTCTCTTGGCAACTCTTTAAATCGTATAAAGTAGTTAGAGATGACCTTTAAACGATTTCCCCTTAAAACGAACTTATGTTCACATTATACTTTACAAACGAGTTTAATCTTTAAAAATTGTTTTTCAATACTTTGTGTTAGATGTTTGTTTAAATGTTTACTGTGTACATTTTGTTAAATAAAGTTTCTTTATTATCGTTTTCCCTTAATTATTTTCTTTCAATACAAATTTCACTTCTCAAAATCACATTTAAAGGAAAAATATGTTGTCATAGGACTGATCGACAGAAATTGCTATTTCCTACGTTTTTGACCTCACTAGGCAATCACCATTAGTGTCTTATTTTGTTTTGTGCGTTTGGTAACTGTTTGTCTCAGTAAGTTTAAAAATACTTTAATGACGAATTAAGTTTATGCAAGTCGTAAAATTACTGTCATAAAAATTTCGTTGAACATCATGAAGAACAAACCACACCGAATAAAACTATAGTAAGACTGGCTTACAGATAGAACTTCATTTAAATAACAAACAATAGAGAATTTTTAGAATCTATTTAACGTAGTAATTAATAAAAGAATGTATTTAGAAAATTGGAATAAAACATATATTTCATTACTATCATTATATTGTAGTATTTTTATTAAGATTTTTGAAATATAAATAAATTAATATATTTATTTATTGACAAAAATATTTAATAATATTTTAAATTAATCATGTACTATAAAGAAAGCAGCTTAATGTACCCGTAAAACGGCTGTTCTACATTAAAAACTATAAAATCAACTGTTATATGAAATCATATGATATCACTTATTTTATATTGAGTACTGAGTAAATAACGATGTGTTACAGCGCCAAGGCAAACCCAAGATGAAAATAGAAATATTTTAAATTTAAGTCCTATTAAAAAGAAAAAAGAGTAATATACATTTTGTGAAGTATAATTTCAACCTAACTTCATTTTAATATAACCATGTGCGTGGTGTCCATTTACACAATTTTCAAAACTGTACTTTAATTGAGCAAGCCCAATATGATGAAAGGAATCGGTACTGATCCATTGACTGCCCTCTATATTTCTTCCGCACCTGCTGCTTTGCTAATCAAATTATGATGGATCGCTTTTCCTTCCACTTAGTTACTTTTTATTTTCAACTAATTTCTCGTCAGGGTTTATGGCTTCATTCAAGGTAGAATCCGCCCGCAGTGTATGACATTGATTTATGGCTACCATGCGCGTTGCGAAATGAAATTCAGCTTTAGGGATTGTATTTTCTAAGCAGGTGTGCTAAGTCAGATGAGATAGAAAAGAAGAAAATAGATTTTTAAATGAGTTACTGGAGATTTTGAAAATTGGAAGTTTTTATCTTCAAATGACTCATATTCAGTTTTAAACTTCAGAGAATAGACTTATGTCTTTCTTGCTAAACTCTGAAGGTGGCTATAATATTATTATTTCAACTCAAATAAATTCTTACTAAAATAAATATAAAAACTCATTGTGAAGCTAAAGTTATTGTTCAACTTTAAGTTTTATATAACTTTTGTGTTAATTTAAAGACATGACTAAATCTTCTGAATTATTGTTATTTATTAGCAAACGTGTCTTGCATTTGATCATTGCCATGATCTGGGCTGATTGCTTTTGTTATTTTTTACGAAACCAACAACCCAAACGCTGCTAATAGCAACAGTGATTGTTTACGTAAACTACTTTTATAATTTTCATGAAATTTGGCTTAAATATCTCAAAAGAAAACTACAGTCGTTATATTTGCACACTGACCTTAAGATAAATTCAATCTACTATTACTAGTTGCTTGTACTAGTTACTACAAGTGACTACCAATTCATCGATGTAACAGTTTGTTCTTGGATGAGGTTATTTGGGCGTTATATTTGCACACTGACCTTGAGATAAATTCAATCTACTATTACTAGTTGCTTGTACTAGTTACTACAAGTGACTACCAATTCATCGATGTAACAGTTTGTTCTTGGATGAGGTTATTTGGGCGTTATATTTGCACACTGACCTTGAGATAAATTCAATCTACTATTACTAGTTGCTTGTACTAGTTACTACAAGTGACTACCAATACATCGATGTAACAGTTTGTTCTTGGATGAGGTTATTTGGGCGTTATATTTGCACACTGACCTTGAGATAAATTCAATCTACTATTACTAGTTACTTGTACTAGTTACTACGACAAGTGACTACCAATTCATCGATGTAACAGTTTGTTCTTGGATGAGGTTATTTGGAGGTTATATTTGCACACTGACCTTGAGATAAATTCAATCTACTATTACTAGTTACTTGTACTAGTTACTACAAGTGACTACCAATTCATCGATGTAACAGTTTGTTCTTGGATGAGGTTATTTGGGCGTTATATTTGCACACTGACCTTGAGATAAATTCAATCTACTATTACTAGTTACTTGTACTAGTTACTACGACAAGTGACTACCAATTCATCGATGTAACAGTTTGTTCTTGGATGAGGTTATTTGGAGGTTATATTATGCACACTGACCTTGAGATAAATTCAATCTACTATTACTAGTTACTTGTACTAGTTACTACAAGTGACTACCAATTCATCGATGTAACAGTTTGTTCTTGGATGAGGTTATTTGGGCGTTATATTTGCACACTGACCTTGAGATAAATTCAATCTACTATTACTAGTTACTTGTACTAGTTACTACAAGTGACTAACAATACATCGATGTAACAGTTTGTTCTTGGATGAGGTTATTTGGGCGTTATATTTGCACACTGACCTTGAGATAAATTCAATCTACTATTACTAGTTACTTGTACTAGTTACTACAAGTGACTACCAATACATCGATGTAACAGTTTGTTCTTGGATGAGGTTATTTGGAGGTTATATTTGCACACTGACCTTGAGATAAATTCAAACTACTGTTACTAGTTACTTGTACTAGTTACTACGACAAGTGACTACCAATTCATCGATATAACAGTTTGTTCTTGGATGAGGTTATTTGGAGGTTATATTTGCACACTGACCTTGAGATAAATTCAATCTACTATTACTAGTTGCTTGTACTAGTTACTACAAGTGACTACCAATACATCGATGTAACAGTTTGTTCTTGGATGAGGTTATTTGGAGGTTATATTTGCACAGTGACGTAAAGATAAATTCAAACTACTGTTACTACTTACTACGACATGTGACTACCAATTCATCGATGTAACAGTTTGTTCTTGGACGAAGTTATTTGGAGGTTATATTTGCTCAATGACGTTGAGATAAATTCAAACTACTGTTACTAGTTACTTGTACTAGTTACTACGACAAGTGACTACCAATTCATCGATGTAACAGTTTGTTCTTGGATGAGGTTATTTGGAGGTTGTATTTGCACAACGACGTTGAGATAAATTCAAACTATTGTTACTAGTTACTTGTACTAGTTACTACAAGTGACTACCAATTCGTTGACGTAACTGTTTGTTCTTGGATGAAGTTATTTGGAGGTTATATTTGCACAGTGACGTGAAGATAAATTCAAACTACTGCTACTAGTTACTTGTACTAGTTACTACAAGTGACTACCAATTCATCGATGTAACAGTTTGTTCTTGGATGAGGTTATTTTGGAGGTTATATTTGCACAATGACGTTGAGATAAATTCAATCTACTATTACTAGTTGCTTGTACTAGTTACTACAAGTGACTACCAATACATCGATGTAACAGTTTGTTCTTGGATGAGGTTATTTGGAGGTTATATTTTCACAGTGACGTTGAGATCAATTCAAACTACTGCTACTAGTTACTTGTACTAGTTACTACAAGTGACTACCAATTCATCGATGTAACAGTTTGTTCTTGGATGAGGTTATTTGGTGGTTATATTTGCACAATGACGTTGAGATAAATTCAAACTACTGCTACTAGTTACTTGTACTAGTTACTACAAGTGACTACCAATTCATCGATGTAACAGTTTGTTCTTGGATGAGGTTATTTGAAGGTTATATTTGCACAGTGACGTTGAGATAAATTCAAACTACTGTTACTAGTAACTTGTACTAGTTACTACGACACGTGACTACCAATTCGTCGATGTAACAGTTTGTTCTTGGATGAGGTTATTTGGGCGTTATATTTGCACAATGACGTTGAGATAAATTCAAACTACTGTTACTAGTTACTTGTACTAGTTACTACAAGTGACTACCAATTCGTTGACGTAACTGTTTGTTTCTTGTCCGCTGTTTATGGCATTGTGTAGTTGTATAGAATGTAAAGGACGAGCTGACAAATCTAAGTTGAACACAAATTAGTTATTACAAACTGATGTCTACATTACATATTTCTTTCTAAGTAAATGTTTAATGTATTCCGTAAGAGCTTCACGTGAGAGTGAATCTGTAGAACGAACGCCATTGCTTCGGATTAATGAAAACACTTTACAATTTTCTTCTCTCTACATCTATAGCTTTTATACGAGCTTGATGCTATCTCCCACTCTCCAACGAGCTGTCCCGAAGATCTCCGAAAGCCAAACATGGACGTAAATTAACGCTAAGAACTTGTTCTTAATGATGAGGTTATTTGGAGGTTATATTTAAATAATTTTGAAGTGCTATATCCTATAAATTCAAAAAATGCCGCAAATTTGATTAAATTATATGATAGGCCTTATATCGATTTTTACAACACCTGTTTCTATTAGTCACTTTCTCTATCGTACTTTAAATAAAAGGTAAATTTTCTAATATATAACAATATATATAGTTACTTATATAATTACCTGTCAATGATTTAAGCTGTATTTATTATTTATAATTACTTTCTAGGCCATTATTACCTAATATGATAACTTTAATTATCGTTATTTTATAGCTGTATACTGGTTTGTTAATGACCTAATATTTATTAAGTTAGCTTATTAGGCCCATATAAAAATGTTATTTCAAACTAAACATCGGTCAGTATCCCTCAACGCCATTGCTTCTGTTTTTTTAAAATTAAATTCAATCATCAAATTATCCGTGTCTTCTGTAAAATTTATCCAAGGGTCAACTCTCCAAGCGTAGCCACAACAAAAATAACATATCACCTATGCCTATCTTGAAAATAAGGATTGTATATCATAAACCGCGAAAAAAATGATAAAAATGAAGATTGAACCCAAACTATCGCAAGCGATTTGAGTTTAACAGTCGAAAGATCGCGTTTGTTTTCACTATCTAAAAGTGAATTAAACTAAAATTCAATAGCTTTAGCGTGTCCATATAATATCAAATCGCACCGGCAATGAAACGAAGTTATAAAACCAATGTAGGAAAGAATAAATAGAAAATCAACATTCTATAAAGTAATTTTATGAAGTTTACTGTCTTATAGTTTCACAACCTACTATAGAAGGCATTGAATTGATGTGCACGTGTAAAGAATTCTTGATGAGTAAAGACATGAAATTTAATAGCCTACTTTTCTACAGCCAACCGACCTTTAATACGACGCACAATTACAGACATTTTAGAATGCTGCAGAAGCAATAATATCTTGCCACAATATTGGCTGCGTCACTGTTCGACCCATATTTAAACTGACAGTAGCGCTACCTACCAATACATTAAGTTCTTCGTTCCAAATTAGCGTTTAATCGAGTCTAATTTTTATTAAGGACAATTAAGTTGATTGTGGCTTATCAAGCAAATGGATTCGCATCGCCGTCAATGGAAATGTTTTGCAGAAAGTGCTAATAACTTTGGAACACCCAGTGTTACAATATCTAAACTTTGTCTAGCGTGACTGAATAAATCTGTCAGAACGAAATTAAACAGTGGCAAATTTGTTAAGAAAATAAGTGGCTTGAAATATTCAGCTGTTGCGTGATTGAACATAGACATAACGTGAAGTTTATAAAACGGTTAGAATTTCAGATTCCATAGTGAAGGCGATTGTCGGGCAGCTATAGTAAAATATTGTCTGTACAACGCTCATGTGTAGCAAAAGTGGAAATAAAATTTCGACTTGATTGTTGAAAGTCTTCTAGCGTTTGATTCTTCCATCCACGCATTTATCTTTCCATCCCCTGGACAACTACAATTAAATATTTGTCTGTACATCGTTCATGTGTAGTAATGGCGAAAATAAAACATGGACCTGATCGTTGAAGGTTTTATAGCTTTTGATTCTCCCATTCACGCTTTTATCTTTCCATCTCCTGGACAGTTGGGTTAAATATTTGTCTGTACATCGTTCATGTGTAGTAATGGGGAAAATAAAACATGGACTTGATTGTTGAAAGTCTTCTAGCGTTTAATTCTTCCATTAGCGTCTTTATCTTTCCATCTCCTGGGGCGTAACACACCTAAATCAGCAACTACAGTATTACAAGACTCGTCACTAATTGTTTTATTTCACACCTGTCGGTTTTTGTTCGTATATTTATAACTCTAAGCCTCCAATTTATCTTCAAGCACAACCATTTTATTTTCTCTATTTTTCTAAAATAATGTTTCTAATTTTAAAAAGTAAACATGAATGTTTGATACGTAGGCTTATAGTTAAATTAAGTTCATGATTTAGAAATTATCAATAAATCGTTTACTTCTAGAATTCACCGTCCAACCTTTGCCCTTTGTACATATATAGTCCTAACACTTGCAGTTCTGTTATTAAACAAACTATTTGGCATAGATATAACATGTAAATTTCAGTGAATATTTTAATTTCGTAGTTTAGAATATTAAAATAATAATACAAACCTTGGCAGGCATAATTTGCAATATGGAACGGTTTTTTCTCCATTCTCCCCCTTCTCCTAAATGACATTACTTCATGCACCAAAATTTCGATACGTCCTAATGGCATATTGGTGTGTGAAACAAGCTGGAAACCTTTTCTTCTTTCCCCCTGTCAAAACGTGACTTCCATATTTTCGAATTGACAATATTCACAGGCAAAACGCGAAGTAAATACGCTGCAGTCAAAGGTTAATTTAGAATAGATGTATGTAATTATATTAATTTAAATCAACATATACTTACTAACATTTAATATTGATTTATGATCACTTTATTTATATATTTTGCTCGAATTTGTCCAGAATGTGTTGTTTCCAACAACAGACAGAATAGATTTATTGTCTTCACCCTAATATATATATATATATATATATATATATATATATAGAGAGAGAGAGAGAGAGAGAGAGAGAGAGAAAGAAAGAGAGAGAGAGAGAGAGAGAGAGAGTGATATGTTTTATTGTAATATAATTAATAAATTAAAAATAGGTCTAAAACAAGAATAATTATAATACATATACTATTATTTAATGCTTTTCGCCGTTATGGAAAAAATTGCATAAAGTGCAATACTTATAAACATATGGTTGTGTGTAGTACATATAATTTAATTTTTGTAAAATATTTTGTTACATAATTATTTTTTTTGAAGATTCTGTTACTGTTTTATCGGCAAACAGCTTTGCTTAATATATGTATTAAAGCTATCCTTGTTTTTGTAATATTTTAAATTTAATATATATATATATATATATATATATATATATATATATATATATATATATATAATATATCTCCTAATAAATTTGAGAGTCAAATTTAGGGTTAACAAGCCGATTCTAACTAGGAATATACCTAAACTAGTTCAGGATATCGAAAAACTGATTTTATTGTTTAAGTGAATTTCTTACTCATGAAAAAGGCTTTTTAATTTTATCAATATGCCTACGTAAAATATTCACCGTTATTTACCGTGTTTTTCGAACATTTATCTTTTTCAATATATATATATATATATATATCCAAAAAGCAAAAGATAAATAAAAAGTTGTACCTAATGATGGACACGTCTTAAAAATGATGAAAAAGGTAAATGTTCGAAAAACAAGGTGAATAAAGGCGAATATTTTACGTAACGCATATTAATAAAATTAAAAAGCCTTTTTTGAAGAGTAAGAATTTCACTTTAACAATAAAATCAGTTTGTCGATTCCCTAAACTAGATCAGGCATATTCCTAGTTAGAATCGGCTTGTTAACCATAAATTTGACTTTCACACTTATTAGGAGATACGTTATTAATAGATATCCGTGAAATGTAATGATTACTGCCCTGACTACATAATATTTCAACTGTATGGTCTAAACTTATTTCACTCTATGCATCATTATCTTTCAACAAACAACCTCTCCCTTCCTGTTCGCTCGCTTGGATATTCTAATTTAGTTAGTCACCTTCTGCTATCCTTCCAGGCTTACGAACATTATCCCTCAGGAACATATAAAGCTTTGCTCCGTTTCACTTCATGAAACATCTCAACAAATTAAACCAAATATAAACGTGGCTACATGAGAATTCATCTCAAATTAAAAAAAAAGAATAGTTAGTTAAAGGTACACATTCATTTATGGCGATGTTATGAATGTTTTAAAATATAATTGCTTATGATTTTAAAATCGTTATGGGTCTAAATATCAATGGCAATCATAATAGAAAAAAATACATTATTGGAATTAATGTTTATTGATATTGATCCACCAGAGAGTATAAATGCCTTCGTTAATCATAAGCTATCATTGAAAAGGAATACTAAATTAATATTGAGTCATTCGATAAAGCGAATACCTCATTGTCACTTACCAATCGCAGCGAGCAATCTTCTTTTATTACCAACCAATTACGCAAAAACAGTTAATCTTAAAATATCACTGTTATATTATTTGATAAATCAAGGCTAGCAATCAAAATTTATGATTTATTCGGTTTAGTATCCAAGTTTGCATTAAAAAAATATAAAATTTGAAATTATAATAATCTATATATGAAGGTATTTTCATAATATTAGAAACAATAAAACAGAGAAATACATATCACAATAAACCTTGGAAAAATATTTCTTTAGACAAATACAATTTGTTTTTTTTTATTATTTTCTAATTCTAGAAAAACTAAGTGAAAAACAAATCGGACACATATTGTCACTAAATTTTCATCACAAAGAGGAAGCAAGTTGTGTTTAAATTTCTTCTTCAACGTTTCAAACTTTGACTACCGAACAAGTTTATACTGTCTATTTGTTTTTTGTATTTTAACTAAAAGATAATTCAACTACCATCTATATTTCTACCATAAAGGTATCTCAGTGCCGTGCGTACACTTTATGTCATCATATAAATGTTTCGTGATTACATCTTTAAAACAATTTAAGTTGTAAGAAACTATAACATTACCATTTATGAAATAGGCCACGAAACACTCTCCAAGTCTTCAGTTTATACAGCACTTACGGAGTTTCTACATTGATGCGCAGTTTCGGAAATATTAATGCTCTTGTTTAGGGGACACTACATTAACTTTGGTAATTGTACAGTTACTGGGTCTACTTATTAGAACTACCCTGAAGTAAATCGGAGTTGTATAACTCGGTGTTGTTGACTTTAGAATTACTTTTATGTCTGTGCACAATGTGTTGTAATTTATTTATTTTGTTTACCCTTTGAAGTGTACACTTTATAGGATAGATAGAAGGGGACTGGCTCTAAAAAGAGTAGGGCCTACTTAATTAGAGCTGTGTTGCCCTTAGTTTCAATTCTATCTTGATAAAAACAATTATTTTGATTTTTATAGGACTGCATACTTATTATCGCTCTTGAGATAATGAAACTTATAAAATAAGTTTTTAGAAACATAATCTTAAAGTTTTTAAAGTTTTGTTTTTAGTTTATCTAAATTTTTAAAGTTTGTTTAAATATATTGTCTTCTTTAACTGTAGTTTTATTTACATTTCATTTGAAAATTATTTGCTTATTGTGGAATATAATTTATAATATATTACTATGCAATAAATTTTAATCTGCAACTTTATATCACCATTACAAATGTAATAGTCTCATTATGAAGGATAGGGTAGTGGAAATAATTTGGTTTATTGGAAGGATATAAAACTCCTTGGTAGAGAATACAGGCAGTAGTATGCCATTTATATGTAGCTTAAATAGACGTACTCTCTTACAGGGTCACACATGGGGTTCAACCACTTATACCTCCTTGTAAGAAGACAGATAAGGAAAGGTAGAAATAATTAGGTGGGGGTAGCGGTATAAAAGAATGGGCTTCTATATATTTGAGGCAGGGGGATTTATGTCTCCTTTCAGTAGGTCGTTTTTTTTTAAAGTAGATTTTATATCAACCGGAGTGAACGAACGTGTCTAACCGCAGAACTTTAAAACTTATAAATAGATTTAAGCAACAAATTTGTTTTGTTTTATTATTCTTTATATTCCATTCACCGTGCAAGTGCATGCAGCTGGTTCATTACCGAATACAGGACAATAACCCACACGAAAGAGTCTGCTTTGTTGCGCAACCAAATTTAAATTGCATCCAACTACTTCGTCGAACATTTACAAGTTAATAAAAACTTTATTGCGATCAATTTAAATTGACTGATCTATGATTACATATCGACGTCTGCCTGTGCGTTAATTGATCTCTTGATCTCTGTCAATAACGTTCTACCGAGCTTGTGTTTTTTCTCTTTACAGTGATTTAAACGTTATTAGAACAAAATAATATCTGTTTGGTTTTAAACCTTGTTCTTACGATTGACTACGCATACGATTGAGATGTTTTTCTCAATATTTTAAATTAAAACAGAAGTTAAAGTAAGAACATATGTTTTTTAAAGGAATTGTTTTTAGTTCAAGATTAATAACAAATATTAATATTATTAGTAACTTAATCTGCAATTATTTCACCTATTGACATTTATATTTTTAGGCCATACACTAGTATCTCTATTTGGCTTGTGAATATTGATAAATTGCTTTAAAACTGGATTGTTATTATAGCAGCACAAAGATAAACGGATTAAGCAACTAATAGGAAGTTAGATAACAGATGGTTTTCACTAAATGTTATATGGTCTTTATTAATATAGTATTACATCTTTTAAGTATTTGGTATATTTAGTTGACCTTGAAGTCTACTTTAAAAAATAATTTTATTAATTTTTGTAAGAAGATTCGGACGAATTGAAATGATATTTGGATAAAGTGCAGCGTATTGTAAGATGAAATACACTTAGAAAACCTGCGTAAAATTGGAGTCAGGGAAAATGAGAGACGATTGAAAATATCTATTTATTGAAAAATCCATTCAGTCATTCAGGATTCCCTGAAAAATTTCTACTCGATGCAGTTCTTGTTCGATATGCAACTGTTTTGGAATACATTTTTCTGACATAGCTATCTTCGTTGTGGCCGAAGCAGCGAAAACATCTCATAGCCTTCATAATCTTAGGACCTCGCTCAAAATAATTCAGAGAGGTTTTTCATATTCTTTCCACAATGTTAACAGACGTTTATGTAACGCGGGATAACGGTTCCTTTCGTAAAGTTAAACGTCTGCACGGCACATTTATACTACTAAAAACTTGCTTTACTCATGAGGATTGGCCAAAAACAACAAATAGTATTTCCAAAACTTTTGTGTTTATAATTATGTTATAATACGCGATTATTTTTATTGTGATTTAATGTCAATTCTCTTCTAAGATTTCCTAATTATTGATAAAAACTGCAAAAATAAAAATCAACAAACTGTCTCAACTTCTGACAACAAAATAAACATATGATATGGCGTCCAGTGTAGAATACCAACACGACAAAAAAAACTCAATGGGACAAATCCAGCTCAGACCTAGTACACTTAAGGTACATTAATTGTAAACTATATTCAAAACATAAAAGAATTAATAATATAAATGAGTATTTATTGATTTGAGATAATTAATTCACAATGTTTCTTAAAATTATGCTTATTATTTTTGTACAATAAATTTTGTTTAGATATTAGGAACACAATTAATTCAAGCAAGCTCATTTATATTACTTTTTTAAATAAAACTGATTCCAGAGACTGATCAATGTTCCTTAATTTTAGTGAAACACGGAATCGAAAGTTTTTATGATTCATATCCTATCCTTAATATCTTTTAGATGGGCAAAGTTTACTTAGTCCTAAAGAAATATGTTATCTAAACTGTTTTGAACAACGTTCTGTTCTGAACTGAAACTGTTTCTAAAAGTTTCGAACCGGATTGTTTGGTTGTGCGCATGGATATTGACAGGCATCCATATTGACTAAAACGCTGACTGCAAAGGACCCAATTTACCCGTTTAATTGATTGCAGGTTTGAAAGGAAAATTAGTTTACAAGCTATTAACCGTGTTTGCAGGACGAGCCTTGTTAGCTACTGCATTGCCTCCACGGCAGCCGTTTTGTCCAATCAACGGCCGTAACTCTTTATCGTATTACACTAGTAATTACGTATTTTCTGAATGTATTTGTAAATATGTCATTAATGAATTTATCACTAATATTAGACTGACATTCACTGTTTATGATTAAAAACTAATTTTGCCTATCTTCTGATTATAATCTCTAAATCTAGTTAATTAATATTGTATCCAAGCCGTTTAGAGGTTCATTTAAATGATTGGACTGAAAGAGAGAAGAAATATGATTAGGCCTTGCTAACCTGTTTAGTATCAAACACGCGATTTGCACCAACGAAGAAAAATACGTTCTCAATAAGGGAAAACAATTTGAACGTACGCAGGATTAGTTAGTTACATGAAATCCTTGGCAAGGGGGATCACTTATACTAATGTATTTACATAAGAAACCTACTTGGTTTATTTGCGAGTCGACTTTCGAGAACTATTAATTACGTGGTCTCATTTTCAAGCTTATTTAGAAGACTCTATATTACAATATAGAGTCTTTTAAATAACTAATTACTATTGAATGTACTAAGTAAGATTCTTGTTAACATACGTTAAAGTGTAAATGATAAGTGAATAAGTCAATACAAGAACACAGTGCGCCTATAAGTTAAATATATATATATATATATATATATATATATATATATATATATATATTATATTAAATGTGGTGATATGTTTTCTTGTATATATAGTTAATAAATTTAAAATATTTCAAACACAAGAATACTTTTAATGAATATATAAATATATTAAATATATAAATATATTTTTATAAATATATTCATTAAAAGTATTCTTGTGTTTGAAATATTTTAAATTTATTAAATATATATATATATATATATATATATATATATATATATATATATATATATATATACTTAATAGGTCTCAAATTCTCCAGCAGCTACATTGCTAGCATTATCAAAAACTTGAACTCCTTAACACGCCCTTTTGAAGACCAAATATGAATTGTACAAAGTTTGAACACAGTACAGAGTTAAGTTTCAGTATTTCCAACTAAAGTGTGCTCTGTGGGATTATTCGTCTATAGTTATTTTTTTTTTTAAAATTTATATTATGTTTATATATTTCTATAACCTCAATTTTGTTTTTGGCCCACTATTTAGATGTTTAAATTTTTAATATCAGGAAAACTAAGTCCGTTACACGATGAAACGTGCATTTAAATTAGATTTATAAATAATTTGCTTTTTGAAGGCGTTTAAATGTCTTTTATATCTGTATTTAAGTTTTCCCCTTCGCTCCCCTTCGCTCCCCTTTCATCAAATTCACTCCAATCTTGACGTTTTAATTTATAAATCAAATTAGTGTTTAAATCATTTTGTTTGAATTATCATATATATATATATATATATATATATATATATATATATATATATTTATATATTATTACTTGTAAATAATGTTTTCCAGCACTAAGTGCAATAATTTTACCTTATGTGATAAGGCACCTTTCGGTCACTTGACCATTGTCCAATCACTGATTAATTTTCTCTATTTTTCTGGTGTGGACGTTCGGTCCGTGATGTTGGTATTTACATCCTGTGCAGGCTTTTGTCTTACTAAAAGTAAATAAATGTGTACGTATTTTAGTAATAGGTTCTGAATTAACTTTTACGGTTCTATTACTAATTATTGAAAAAAATACTTATTTTATTTGCAAAAATGCTGCTTGCTGGAATTATTAATTTGTCCCTGACTCAGATTCTATACTCGTGGATAAATCTATGGGAACAAAGGTAACGTAATGGGAAAGTAACGCAGTTGAGCGCTGACTGTATGAGGATACAGAAATACACCGGGGAGGGGATGATTGATTGATACAAACATTCTATGTGTTAGATCTAGAAAGCGTCTTTTCACCTTAGTAGAAGAAAAGGAAATACTGAAGCATTCTGTTGGTTTTTGCGCTTGTTCCTAGTAACAAGTTATTACAAAAGAAAATTACTGGAAATAGATAAGGAAAAATATCGGCTCTTGTTAAATTAAATGTTTTCAACAAGTATTTTATTATATGGTCACAATATTTGCATTTTTTAAATAGAAGTTTGTTTTCTGTTAATTTACGCAAAAATAACTATAAGGTTTAATAATTGATATTTATAATTTGATTTTTAACTTCTACTAAAAATAAATTTAGTTGAATATGCTGATGATGAAATTTATAGATTTAATTGATTTCTGCTTCAAGACACATTAACTTCTCATATATAATTATTAAAAATCACTAGGAATTGATTGTGTTCAGTGTAATTAAGATCTTGGTCAGGTTTTAACCAAAGATTGTTTTATTCCTAGTATCAAAGGTTTTCTTTTCACTAAATTTTTCATTGAGTGGGTTTTTCCTTCATATCCCAATTTTAAAATGTGACAATTTTTTTAGTACATATTCTTTTTTATTACATTAGATTCGATGTATTTTTAATATTTGTAATTTTCTTTGTTTTGCTTTTCTGTGCCTGTAGCGGCCTTCAAGGTGAGCAGATGCTTACTAGCTTTGTTGGCTCATTTTAATTTTACTTGTTGACGTTAGACACACAATTTATTCCTATCTTAGTATTTTAAATTATCAAAAAATCTCGTTAGTGTAAATACATTTACTGTAATTGTATGTTTTTTTCTAATGTGTATTGTTACTGGAATATATAAAGCTCTATTGCTGTATTTTTGTTTACATAATAGCATTGAGAATAATATGGTATCGTGATACTAAGTAGGTTGTATTGCGGACACAATCTAGAACATTACCAATTGTGGAAGGTCAAGGAATATATTCTACGTAGTAACAGTAATTAATGCAGTATCGGGAATAAACAAAGGCGTTTTATTCAATTTTTACAGCAAATATAAAGCGGAAAAACTTTACTTGCTAAAGATTAATTAAATATGTTTCTTGGTGTTAAAATAAAAATTAAGAAATACAAAATAAATCGTAATAAAAAAACAAATAAAAGTATTCTCTCGTTGTTATAGTTGTGAAAAATTAAAGATATTTGAAAACCCATATTTTCGTACCAAATTCTCTAATAGGATATGTTTACTTGGAATTGATTTTACTTGAGTATTTTGATTTTATTAGCTTGTAGTATTTCTATGTATGTATGTTATATTAATTCGTAAAAAAATAAATTTAAACCAATACTGCTCAAAGCTTTTCGTTAACTCTCATTATCAACACTATCAAGAGGTTGTTAACGTTTGAGTGACAACACAACCGCTTCAGGCTAATTAGCTCTTAATAATGTTGGCAATGAAAGATGGCGAAAAGCTTTGAGCAGTGTTGGTTAGAAATTGTTCACATTAGAAATGTTTATAGCACTAAATATTAAACAAGAAAACGTTCAAAGTGTATAATTGCAAACACATACATGTGCGCCAGCACATGCACACACACACACACACACACACACACACACACACACACACACACACACACACACACACACACACACACACACACACACACACACACACACACACACACACACAACACACAACACCCACACACACACACACACACACACACACACACACACACACACACACACACACACACACACACACACACACACACACACACACACACACACACACACACACACACACAGATGCAGTAATTTGAAACTAAAGTATTCATAACGATTCCTATTACGTAAACTTTTAAAATTAAAAAAACAATTCAGAATTAAGCAATGCAACTGTTTTAAACAGTTTGGCTGTGTACTTTAGAAACAAAAATCGAAAGGAATGAGGAAATGAGACCTTTTATATCCAACAACGAATGTTACAACCTACTTTTAGCTCTATAAATATTAGTGTAACTGAAATGAAGCAATGCCGCGTAAGTTATAATGCAAGCGCACGCAGTGAGTTTCTTTATCTAATACTCTTAAAAGGCACGTCATACCTATCACATTAATCTAACAAAAATAGTTTAAATAAATTTATCTAAATGTGGGTTAGTTTTTATTACGGACAGAAAGTTTACTTGAATAAGAAAACGAGTCAGTGATTTTCGAGACTTTTCGACTTAAATGTCTGAGCTTAGGTATGATAGTGGCATTAAAGAGACATTAAAATTCCTAATGACTTCTTAAGTAAGAATGATATCATCTTAAGTAATCTAATATTACAAATTTTAAAATATACTGCAAAATTGTAAAATGACATTATTTCCGTCACACATTATATTATTTTTAATTAATTTTAAAATAAGTTGTTTACTAAATCCCAATGATAATTGCGAAAATATATTATGACTTTCAATAGAGGGGAAACATATTTAGAAAAAGAAATCTAAAATTTGAAATAAACGATAGAACGAAATACATAACCTAAAGCAGAATGTCATCGGAATCACTGAAAGAAAGAAACCGTTAGGTTAGCTGAGTAGAAATACACAAGTTCCAGTGCAACTAGAAGAAGGATATGAGATCCTCAAGATTGCTTATCATTAGACGCGAATAATCAATATGCTATATGTAATGACAAGGAAATGTAAGAAAATTTTATAGTTATATGTCTTGAAAATAAAAGATCAATTAATTTATATACGAAGGACCATTTCGAGACCTGATGGACTTAGAGGTCGATTCTAGTACAAAATGTCACTGACAAAATTGTTAAGAAGCGTAATAGTAAACTTATCAAGGACAAGACTGGGAAGTTAGTAACATAACAGTAATAGGTTTATTTTGTTTAAAATTAAAATTTTTTGGTTTACAGGAAGGGTTGCGATACAATATTTAGAAGTAAAACAGCGATTGTGAGAGATTTCTGTGAAATTATCTTGTCTTCCGATGTCTCACATTTTCAGCTGGAATTCTAAAAATCATCTTGGACATTTGACTGATTTCGTGTCTATTAATCTTCTTTCAAACATTAAACAAGCAATATAAACAAACAATTTTAAAAGTCAATCCTTGCTTAAGTCAACAAAGACAAATTTTATTTTAGTTACTTTTCATTAAATCATTACATTTAATATAAATAAAGTAACATAACCTATGCGTTAAAACAGGTGTTCTACCGCACAAACTATAAATCATATTTTATGAAATCATATATTATCACTTATTCTAATCTAAATGGAAAGAAATAAATATACTGCATACCTTGCACCTTTTGTGAAAATTGTCTCCCATATAAAACTAGAATTAATTCATTTAATTTATTTAATGCATTATTATTTGAAAAAATCTGTATTGACATAAAATTTAATCTATTACAGGTTAAAAAAATTTGAACTTTAGCTACACAACTACAATACGGTTTATCTAACCCATTGACTCTTTTTGCAAGGTGAAATGTATCAGTGCAATGCCTTATTGCTAGGGTATTGGATATTATCGATTGTGTGACAACCACATCCCGCTACACAACTACGACACTGCTTCTCGTAACAAATTGATTTTTTTGCAAGGTGTAATATGTCAGTGAAATATAAATACAAACAAAGTTTAATGATGTTAAATTTTTTTTCTAATGTAAAGAAATAATAATGCCAATTAATATAAACACTAAAACTTAAAAATTAGTTTTTTACGCTTTTGGTTTGCAACAGTATTTTAAATGTTCACCAGAGAATTATATTTTAGACGGGCGTTTCTACGTCGCGTCGTAACAAAACATATTTTACTTAGCATCACTTGAACCATGTCGCAGTTAAAATAATTATTGGGCATTATGTATCCGTTGAAGAAGTTTTAGCAGTTTTCCTAGAGATAAGGTAAATCTTGAACACTAAAGTAAAGATAGGATAAATTTTACTTGTTTGACCTCAGGGAGGGATATCCCTTCCCCTAACACAAAAAAATACCACTGCAGCATTGAGGTTGTTGATGACGTGACTTCCCACTGGAGTATTCTTAAGATTGCAATCGAGTTAGACCAAAGACAACCGTAATGTAAATGTAGTAAGATTTTGACACTTCAAAATAATTTACATTTATAAAACCTCTGACCATATATAAACGTATTTATTAAAGTCCTTGTGTACATTTCAACTGACACCAAAGAAATATTTAAAAAATCCAAATACTATTTGAGAGTGTAAATTCTGCTGCATTTGCTACTGCTAGACTGACGGCGCCACGCGCTTCACTTCGAGCCAATACTGACGCTAACTTCCTGTTATTTTGTGCTTTGTCACTCAATACTGCTTAGAATGAAAGTATTTTGTACGGGAAGGATTCAAAGGTAACTTTACTATCTACGAACAGTGCTTTTAGGTTTCTCTAATCAGCCGCGCCTTATTATTTTTCAATTTAACTATTCGAAAAACTTGTTACGTCGTTTAGATCCTAACCAATCAGTTAAAGGCTCAATGTTCGTGACTGCTGAAATAAATCGAACCTAATTTAAGTTTTGCTAGATTAAACTTGTAAATGGAGAAATGGCGACAAAGTAAATTAAATTTCCAAAGATTAATTACTTCTTGTACCTATAAAGGCAGCGGTAAAGTCTCATCAGAGAAAGTTGTTAAATTAAATTATCTCTTGACTTAAGGTTCAGTTTTACGAGAGTCTTTGGTAAAACAAACTGTAACAATTTGTTAAATTGAACAGGTGTTTTATATTTATTAATGTAAAATTTGTGAACTCTATGCAACTGACAAAAAAGGCAGTGGAGTAAACAAATTTTCGTAACAGGGCATTGCCATGCTTTTATTCTTCCATTTAGCGAATATTATTTTATTTTATCGCGAATAAAACTAAACTTTGAATATTACCTGTGTTTAAAGGTTTATATATCCCTAGTGGCTTTTGGAATCATGGTGTTTAGTGTCTTCACGAATGCGAGCTTTCAAGAAGAAGTGGGGTTTTTGAGAGCTATTGTATATACATTATTTTAAAATATTTTAACGCAAAGGATTATTTAATATTTACTGGCATGAGGATAAAATTGCATTTTTACTGTTTCAGGTATTTTTATGTGAACAATTTATTTTAGAAATAGAAGATGAAAACACATTTATAAATGTAAAAATTAAATTGAATTTACTATACAAAACGAAAACTTTAGAGTACATATTTCAAGTTATAATTGTAAACAAACGTACTAAGAACGGTTTTGAAAGAAATGTTTACATATATCGGGTCTGAAGTATTTTACAAGCGTGTAGCAGCAGAAAAAGAAAGTTAAATTTAAGATGGACGTCACGAAAGGGACTTGGAGTCTCCCATGTTATCAGTGAAAACATTTTAGTAAATGGTTTACATTAAATTAAAGTATATGGCCATATGTAGCTTGTAGGTTTTACCCATAATGATCATAAATAACTTTGTAGGTCTTATTTTATCATCCATGCGCCTTCGTAGACGTAGGGGGCTTGCGAGAGTTTGTCCATCACAACTGGGTGTGTTTCTGAGAGGGCAGAGTAGGTATTGAGAAAAATTGAATTTTAAATACACAATAGACCCGACATCTCCAAGCAGAAGACACCGATGAAGATCGGCACATTACAATAGAAGTACAGTTTTATAAACTTGTTGAGAAAAAATGTTTTCGACCACACTCAGTGATCACCGAGTCTCACGATGAATAATATCGTTCCAGAAACTAACAGGCATACAATTTGAATTCCTGTTGATTATTAAAGCTTTTTAGAAATAGATGTTAAAACAATTACTGTATACAAATTTTATTTAAGAAGTTTAGTAAATTATTCAAGTGTAATTGAAATACGTTCTTTAAAAGTCTCAGAGGTGTCTAAGAATGTTTTATTTTAAAATGTGAATATATATATATAAAATACGTTTTCTTGTTTAATAATTTAAAACAACATAGGTTATTCAAATACAAGAATATTTATTAATTTATATCCAAAGCTTTTCGTTGGCAAACAGTACCATCATCAGGAATGAAAATTACAATAATTATTGTAATTTTCATTCCTGATGATGTTGGTACTGTTTGCCAACGAAAAGCTTTGGATATAAATTAATAAATATTCTTGTATTTGAATAACTTATGTTGTTTTAATATATATATATATATATATATATATATATATATATATATATATATATATTTCATTATTATTAATATATTTCATTATTATTAATATATATCATTATTATTAATATATTTCATTATTTTTAATATATTTCATTATTATAAATATATATCATTATTATTAATATATTTCATTATTATTAATATATTGAACTATTTGTTAGATTATCGCCAATAAATAATGTAATATATTTATTTTGATAACATTTCAACTCAATAATTTACAATAAATAAACATAGCCTACGTATTAAAACAGTTGTTCTCAAACATAACCCATAACATAAAATCAGCTGTTATATGAAACCATATGTTATCACTTAATTTGCTTTGAATGCTGTATAAATATCGATATGTTAGAACGTCACGGCAAGCCGACAATCTTTCTCCGTGTAAAACAAACAGTCAGGCTTGCCATAAGAAAAAAATACGAAACAAATGAAAAACAGATGAAAATTTATACCCATATCTTCATAAGGCTGCAATGATATCTAAAATTAACTATAGCAATAATTTGTGCACTATTAAACTAAAATTTATTGTAATTAATTCAACCGCTCATTGCATATTTTAAGGTATGATTATTTTACTTTATATCGTGTCACTAAAGTTGCTGAGTAATTCATGCGCTGGGGCTTGCATCATGCAAGGCAGTGTCACACCCATCACGCTAGGAGTATCTGCTGTCTTACAATGATTGTAAAATTATGGTGATTTATCTTAATACTTGTTATCGTAAATTGTTGAAGGTAGATTTGTTTTCAACAGACGAAGACTCGCCACTCTCATGCTGAATAAGTAAAATAATTGCTAAACCATCAATCTTTGTTTTTGCCTAATCATCAGGCTTTGTTTTCGCTGCATAAGAAAAATATTATGCAAATTAGTACCATCGCTTCTGTCGTGAGTTCCTGTTGCTCAAATTAACTTCCTGTTTGTAAGTCTACGCATGTATTGGATTATAAAGTCATATCTAATTCAATTTGTTATATATTTTCTAATTGTTGAAAATGAGGCAACAATTATTGAGGACAAAAAAATTATTGAAGAAAATGAAGATAAAATTAGTGATAAATTTAAATGTATTGGTCGCGTTAGTAATTTAATCATTTCTCACGGCTTTGCTGTCTCTTCTAGTAGTGTAAATCAAGACTAGATATTAATCTATGTTACTATGATATATAACATATATACTCTGTAACACACTGTCCTTTTCGGTACTTACGTATAAATGATATTGCAATAACAATTTATTCCTGGTAGTGTAAAAAGCCCTTAAGAAATAACATTGGGCTAAAAAGCTAAAAATTATAAATTTTTACTCACTCCAGAACCACTAACAAAACTATAAAATCAGGAAAACAGCGGTACGATATTCCACATTAAAATATACCTATATTTCGATATAGCTATAAACTATCGGTTAGAAAAGGTTTAAACAAATTTTAAATTAAGTCACTTGATGTAAGCTAACCGGTTGATGGGCAGTTTCACAAATGGCTTCCATCTTGTGGATGTAATAAAACACATTTAAATAGATTATTACGTTTTGAGTTTACTTGAAACGTCACAAGATGGAGGCCATTGTGCACATTATCCGTTAGCTACGTAAGCAAACTTTAGTTATACCAGAATACTTTGACGCAAATAAAAGTTGTGTTTTAATACTGTATAACACAGAGCTCGGTTTTATAAAGACACTTTGAGTGCCTAAAGTTGTGTATATGTTATAAAAGTGGGGTTATTTTTGTTTTCTCAACATTTTTAATTTTTGGGCAACTGAATTCAGTTTTAATATTATTTCCGTGTTTCTGAGGAATATTTTCATAACCAGTTACGAAGTGCAATATAATTTACAAGCAAGGTCGACATAAGAGCCGTCTTTTTGATAGCTGAAAAAAATCTGATTTACCGCTCCAAGGGAACTTGGTTCAACCTTTTGCTATACAGAATCAGTAGATTTACTATAAAATATTGTTCATTTAAAGTTTATCGCGTAACTTTTAGTAATTAAACACAATTCTCTCGAATTGATCGTTTTGTAAGTTAATTATTGCGTTTCATTGAAATTGGCTTAATAAAATTGTGTTTAAAAACCAACTGTGGGGAAACTGCTGATTAACTTTTGAAAAAAATAGTATGAAAGATGTTTTATTTTCGAATGTTTATTTTGATATTATTTTACGGAGAAATATTAAATCAAAATTTCCACAGAAAACACATTCTATTCTGATTTATACTCGATTGTAACCTGTCTGTATTTTTGTGAAAGTGAATCCCTGAAGGAGGAAAACAACTCCTCCACTCCGGTTGGGAGTAGGCCTATGTCAGATAAAACCTTGCATCCTTCCAACGTGGTGCATAATCTTCTTGTATTTCCAGGCTAGGGGATCATTATGCACTCTTCCTTACTGACTCCTAGAGTAACGGGTGAACCTCCTAAAGGTATACTACCCTCTTTTTGAGCCCATAGAAAATAGCTCTCCTCTTCTCACCCCCCTTTCATACCTTATAGGGTAGGGTATTATGTTTCTACCTTAATCTTTTTGTAGTCACAATTTTTTCCTATCATTCGCAGACGAGGAAAAATCATACTGGCAGATCGCCTTAAAACTATAAAACAATAAATTGTGGAAATTATTATAGAAACAATTCAAAAACCTTCAATACAAAACAATTATGAAAACAATTATTAATTTTCAATTTAACTATTACAAAAAACCTGCCTTAAATGATGTGAAAAAGTCTACCCTGGTTAGAGAATAAGAAGACTGTCGGTAGTCTGAGTAAAGCACGCCTGGTTGTGGCTAAACGTGAGCCAACAGTAGGGATTGTAAATCTTGATGAAAGATTTATTTTAGAAAACTTCCGTCTAGACCGTTTCAAAACATTTGCGAAACAGTATTTTAACATTGGGCAAAGCTATCGCAGAAACATTTAATCAGGATTATGCGTTAATGGCAAAGTAAAAATCTTATTATAATTATTTTTATCTTACTTTGTTAGTACCCACTATTTTCCAACAAATTTTCCTCTAGGTTGAAGAAAACTTTAATTATTATTGTAATGATTGCAACTTACTAATTATTTATTTTAAGATAAATAAGATTTTAGTTTTTTGTTTTTGCAAAGTGTATGGCTGTGATTAGGAACTATGTTTTAACGTCTAATCATTATGGTATTTTAAAAGTCTTTACTGTTAAAAAAACGTAAAATAAAAATTATGTCATGAAAATAGGCGGCAATATAATTTGTAACTTATCTGGATTCCAAAAAACCAAGATATTAATGTTAGATAAATGACCTATAATCCAATCAGACAATTTTGTGTGACAAATCAATTTGTGAACCTCCAACATTTGGAGGCTAAGTAACAGAATCAGTAAAACCGAACTACTTTAAACAACTAACCTAAAAATCAGGGTTGGAGAGAAAGAGAGAGAGAGAGAGAGAGAGAGAGAGAGATAGAAGAAAGAGAGAGAGAAGAAAGAGAGAGAGAGAGAGAAGAAAAAGAGAGAGAGAGAAGAAAGAGAGAGAGAAAGAGAGAGAGGAAAGAGAGAGAGAGAAAGAGAGAGAGACAGACAGACAGAGAGATAGAAGAAGAAAGAGAGAGAGAGAAGAAAGAGAGAGAGAGAGAGAGAGAGAGAGAGAGAAGAAAGAAAGAGAGAGAGAGAAAGAGAGAGAGAGAAGAAAGAGAGAGAGGGAAAGAGAGAGAGAGAAGAAAGGGAGAGAGAGAGGAGAGAGAGAGAAGAAAGAGAGAGAGAGACAGACAGAGAGAGAGAAGAAGAAAGAGAGAAAGAGATAGAGAGAAGAAAGAAAGAGAGAGAGAGAAAGAGAGAGAGACAGACAGAGAGAGAGAGAAGAAGAAAGAGAGAGAGAGACAGACAGAGAGAGAGAAGAAGAAAGAGAGAGAGAAGAAAGAGAGAAAGAGAAAGAGAGAGAAGAAAGAAAGAGAGAGAGAAGAAAGAGAGAGAGAGAATGAGTGTAACTATGTATATAATACATTATTCGTAAGATAGATACCGTTCACAGTGCATAGTAAAGTACATGTTAAAGTGTGTAAAAATAATAACTTAGATTCGAAAAGTAATTAAATAAAATTTTAAAAAGTCATTGTTTAAAGTGAAATTTTTACATAACAAAAAGTAATATTATAAATAGGCTCACCAATATTAACATAATTTAATAATAAATGACCAAAAGTAAGTAATAAATGACATATAGTAGAACTTTAAATAATAAACTGTAATACATGAGGAATTTAATAACTCGTAATGTAGGACTCTTTATTATTGTAAATATAGTTATTATTGAAATAATTTAAATATTACTTTAAATATTATTTTCTAATATTTATTTTTAGATTAGCTATAATCCCCTGGGACATTTAGTTACAATAAATAAATGTGAAACATAAGGTAGTATATACATAGTTAGGTATACAAAGGGAGGTATACTTCTGTATAGTAAATACTTAATACGTCGTGGATAAGTTATCTCCGGCTAAGTCATAATTAATTTCTGAATCGCATTAGCCTCGTCCAAAGACACACCTTATGCGGAATTAACAAGTCCTATTTTGGCTTTTCCTAGTAAGTAATAGTCAATATGAAAATAATATCCAGCCCTCATTACAGGATATAAAAGAAAATTCTATAAGCAAAGAAATTTATACAAAAATGAAGAGATACTGTGACAAAATTTTCTGATAAACTAAATATGGTATATTTCGAAAACATATTTGGTATATATATATATATATATATATATATATATATATATATATATATATATATATATATGGTGATATGTTTTCTTGTAATATAATTAATAAATTTAAAATATTTCAAAAACAAGAATACTTTTAATACATATATTATTCAAAGCTTTTCGCCGATAAAATAGTACCAGCATCTTCAGAAAAAGTAATTATCCTATCAGACATAATTATTTTTCCTGAAGATGCTGGTACTATTTTATCGGCTAAAAGCTTTGAATAATATATGTATTAAAAGTATTCTTGTTTTTGAAATACTTTTAATTTAATTTATTATATATATATATATATATATATATATATATATGCCAGGTAATAAAATCGGTTTATGATAGTCGGTATTTTTAAAATCGACTAATTTATTGTTTAATTCGTCTATAGGTTTATGAGGAAATAAAATAGAAGCGCGTTAAGAAAAATACGAATAAAAGAAAGTAAAATTGAGTGCTCAAAAAACAACTCAAAACAAAAAAACAAACGAGGTTGCACCTGAATGTGTAATAGTTTATGTTCAGAAAACCTTTACCAGCTTGTATTACAATATTTCACTGTATGAAAAATGTAATGTTTTAACAACAAATCTGTATGGGAGTGTGATGAATAGTTTTATTTTGGAAAGGATGTAGAATTGTGTAAAATTACGGATGCGGAAGTTGTAACACACACACACACACACACACACACACACACACACACACACACACACACACACACACACACACACACACACATTCGAGAAAGCGTGTCTCCACTCACGCGAGAAAGCGAGAGAGAGAGAGAGAAAAGAACGTTAATGTTTTCATGAATAGCATTGAACACCGCTCTACCACCATAACGACCACGTGAGTGCAGCAGGTGTGTGAACTCAATGAACCTCCGGTATATAGAACAAACAGGGTTATGTAATACGTAGGCAGTTTATGACGTATGGCGCCGAAACTTGTTTTTTATTTGCACGGGTCTTATCAAAGCATGAGTGCATAGACTGTATTGTTCCCGTTGGTAAGCTGAAGTGGTCTGGTCGGAATACCAGTTCAATGAATCGTGGAACCATACAACTTGATTTATTCAATAATCAGTAATAGGAAATAGATATGTTTACAAAGCGTCTTATTTGATACATGGCAGATACTGTATTTGCTAAATAAATATTGATATAAACAGATTCCAATAACATTGAACTCTGAGTCATTAAATAACCACTGAAATATACTCAGGCAAGTTGAGTTTATATAATCCTATTATATAAATTAAAAACTTTTTCCTTTCACCTCTATACTTGTTTTGGGCGATAATATTTCAAAATTCGTAAGTTAAAGTACTTATAGTAAACATATTGGAGCCATAGAATTTACCCTTAGGAATTGAACAGATGAATGTCATTATGGTAATAATTTTTTCCGTATTCAGGAAAGTTTGTCTGGAGTCCTGAAGTTTTGTATTCAGTTTTCCTTAAGTAAACACTCTTTACAAATATCCTATCGATAACCCATTGAGTATCATACAGATACAAGATAACGTGGTTGGAAGAGTGCAGAGCTCACTTGATTTGGGCATGGGAGGAGGGCGAAGGGAAATATCCAAGAAGACGGAGTGTGTCATAGCGGAGTGAGAAGGTGGGAGGAGAGGTGTGAGAGAAGAAAGGTGAGACGATAGAGCCATGCGTGTGAATGAAGGAAAACTGTATTTGGGCATGGGAGGAGGGCGAAGAGAAATATCCAAGAAGACAGAGGTGTCATAGCGAAGTGAGAAGGTGTGAGTAGAGGTGTGAGAGGTGAAACGTGAGACAATAGAACCATGCGGGTGAATGAAGGAAAACTGTGTATTTGGGCATGGGAGGAGGGCAAAGGGAAATATCCAAGAATACGGAGGTGTCATAGCGAAGTGATAAGGTGGGAGTAGAGGTGTGAGAGATGAAAAGTGAGACAATAGAAGCATGCGGGTGAATGAAGAAAAACTGTGTATTTGGGCTTAGGAGTAGTGCGATGGGAAATATCCAAGAAGACGGAGATATTTTATTTACTATTGAAAAAAAATTTAATTCATAAATAGTGTAAAAAGTATAGGACAAGATTACTAGGAAATAGTCACAAGTATAGGAAAATTTATACACTGGGCGTTGTCTGCTTCAGTAAGACTAGTGTTCATACAGGAAAAGCTATTCGTGTAATTATTAATGAATTGTGTATTATTTAGTAATTACTTCAACGAATTTGCCATGTTATTGTTATTTAACAAGTTCATGAAAATTTCCCAGCAACTGTTGAATATCTAAGTGCCCGTAGTATAAACGTGTGGCGACATTCATCGTCATGGAGTAAAAAAGTGAGATAACAGTTATCATTATAGACGGTTTGATTTACATAGGTTATTAAATTAAGTACAATTTTGCACTATTTCCAGATTAGTCGGTCTACACAAAGCTCACACGTTTCGCTACGAAGATGGGCATGGTACGAAACTCGGCATTTGCATGTGGATTGATTAAGATAGGAATGGCTGAGGATTGTTTTGAATTTAAAGAATGAGGTTTAATAAAAACTGAAAAATTGAATATTTACTTTAATTTTATTCAACGTCAAAGTTAAAGTTTATTTTGGTGCAATAAAGCAATCAATACATTGAATCAGGCGTAGTTTCGTGTACAAGAGCGTGTCTGTAACCGAACCTATCTGTGTCCAGGCGCTTTTGTTATTGTTTGTAGCTTGTCTGGCTATATGTTGCATTTATCTCACGCCGTTTATCATCTGATATCTTCTGCCTCGAATCTTCTCCAGTGTATCCTTTATAAATAAAGCCCTTTTAAGTTACTCTGTTCAGCTTTATATGTTTTATTATTTTACTTCTTCACTATTTTTCTCCAAAATAGCTAAATTCCTCATTTGTCTCTTTGAGTAACATGTTTCATTCCTCTGTAAATGTAAATTCCAAATTTGTTTTTCTTTCTCTAAATTAAACGGTTTATTAGACTCACAAATATTCCAGAATCAGCGTGCAACTCTAAGTACAGTAGGCCTACTATGTTAGATCCTTTCTGTTTCCTCTTGCACAATGGATACATTTGTCCATTTATCAAATAAATATTAATACATTAGTTTTTAAGACACAGCTTTTGCGTACGAAATATCCCTCAGTTTCTTTATAATTGTTAGTTTTAAAGTGTAAAACTCTTTAGGTTTTCTACAACTTTTCCAACACGAGTAAAACTGTAGAATATGACAGATTTTTAAAAGCTGAATAAATTTTTGGAAGATTTCAAACGTGGGGGCTATTGGTAACAGTTTCACTTATGTACTATTTGAATATTATGTTTAAAATATTTTCAAATACAATTTTCTATACAAATTTACAATATATATTCCAGAATATAGTATACGAAGGAGTACCCGTCCTTCGTACGGAGTTGACGTAATTTGTATTGTGTTTATTTATTGAATTTCGAAATACTAAACAGTGATGAAATAAGTTAACTCTTAGGTCGTTGAAACGATTTTTTAATATGAACATGTTCACAGAAAAGAAATTTATATAAAACAGACTTTCAAACAATATTTACATCTTTGTTTTTTTTAATGGAAATCTTTAGGTTCCTTCCGCTTGAAACACGTGAGCAAGCAAAATAACCAAAATGGACGTCAAGATTCAGGGCATCATATCTGGTAATCAAAAAATATACTGCAGCTGCAATGCAGCATATAAGTTCTATGTATGTGAAAAAAGGTTAATTTACTGAAATTAAATCCCAATAAATATATTAAAGTATAAACGTACCGCTTATCGTCTTAAAAAACCAAAAGACTTAAAAGCTTTTGCTTGTAGCATGACATTTATTAGGTATAACTAACCTTGAAAGATGAATAACAACAATCATTTACTATCACCTGTTTAATTGTGTTTAAAGGGATTTTAAAAGGTGATTAAAAACACAATTAACTATTAGCTGATTAGGCCAAGTATATAATGGAGTATAAATAATGAGTGTTGAGGGAGTTTTAAAGGCCGATGGGACGTTGCCCTGATGGAATATCTAAATAAAAATAGGCCTATGTGTTAACCAGAGACCCTAAGAATGTAGATGTAAAATTTCAGCTCAATGGGTCCAGTAGTTTTTACGTGATTGAGTAGCACACACACACACACACACACACACACACACACACACACACACACACACACAGATAGACAAATAGACACCATTAGATTTTTTATAATACTCGTAGTATATATATTATTTGATGAAATTCTGTGATAGGATATGACTTTATTGATGATTTTATTACTCGTATGTAAAGTTGCTTTTTACATTGCACGTTAGCAGTAATTTAACATGTATGTCTGATGCAAATTATATAATTTTTTAATACCTACTTTAACGGTCAAAAAAGTTATGAAATATTCTGGTATGTTAGAGGATTAATTATGTTAATTTATTGGGGATATTTGTTAAATTTTGAAGATTTATAAACATAGTGAGTTGTAAAACTTAAATTTAAATCAAACATTTATTTATAATAAGAAATAAAGTTATGATTAGTTCTGTATTTTATAGACTAAATTTGGTGATTTTCTACAGGGCATTAAACTATACAATAAATATAAAATGGAAATTAGACCATTAAAAACTTATGTAAGGTTTTACTCCTTTCTTATAAGCTTCCTAACGATTTCAACTCGATTTCTTTCCGTGACAATTTTCACTTCGCCCGTACAGACACACCTATTACTTTTTAAAACTGCAGATTACTGCTCCACTACTGCTTTACCTTTAACTTGTAATAAGCAATTTTTATCTATTGATAATTTACCAGTCTCATATGTTCCTCAAGAAGGCCGTAACAAACTTTAACAACCCGTCAAATAACATTATTTTCAAAATTTCACCTCCTAATATAGTTAACGTTTTCTACAGTAAGATAAACTGTTGAATAACTTTAATTTCCTTAGTCAATAAAAGAAAAAGAGAAAATTGTTTTTTAAAAAAAAATAAACATAACAAATTGTACAAAGCCGGTACACAAATATCAAAAAAGGTAGCTTGTAGATTTCTTTGGCAAGACTTCTAAAACTAATGTGTAGCCAAGTATTGACTGATTTATAAATCTAAACTGAAGTGAAACATGTGTTGAGTAGATCGAAATGTTTATATGTATGTCTGAGTGTTTCAAAGTGGCTGCCTGTGGTTAGTCTAATCAAGAAAGGTGAGATCTAACGAAATCACAAACCCCTTGAGTTATTTATATAGCTAATTTTAATTTTACAAATTTAAACATTATTATAAAAAAGTTTATTTCTTCTTTGTTGAATATATTAAAATTATTAAATTCGCAATATTTTAATTTTAAATGTTTACATATGACTATAAACTAAGCGCCAACTGTTGCCAATGCATTGCACTAGTTTTTGCAATAACTTAGACAAAGGCAAAAAGTTTATTAAATCTTAGGCAGTTTTAAAGTTGTTTAAAATTAATATTTTTCTCCTTACAAAATTAAACACCATAAAATATTTTATCAATCGTTTCTGAACCCTGTCTATAATAAAATGTTTAATTAAAGACGTATAAAAATTATTCTTAAATTATTTAGGTTATACAAATTGTAGGTTTGTAGTAAAACTATAAAGAAAATAGTTTTATGATTATTGTTTGAAACAACTATCGCAGAATTTCTAAGGAAGGAACCTACACATCATTATAATATTAATAATTATTTTATCAACTAATTGTAAAATTATAACTACCAGAATTTAGTAATGTATATTAAATTGTAGCTAAATATTACAGATAAATAAATTTTACAATCACAGCCTATTTTAATATCTTTCATTTATATAGGAAATTCTCCTTGTCCAGAACACCTTAAACTTTACATTAGTATTATTATTTTTGATTGCGTTAGTAAATATAAGAAAGGTTAGACTTATATTTTCTGTTGATAAAATAATTAATATATTCGTTATTGGAAAAGTATTCAATAGGAAAGAAAATAAAGTAAAATGCAATTGATATTTGTCATTCATAAACTCTATGACCAGAACCGGAAGGGATAAAGATTCAATATTGCTATAAATTCTTTATTTATTAATTTTCAAAAAGTGTTACATCTAGAAGAATGTCAAATATAATATTAAAATAGAATCATAAGAAGACAAAAACAATAAATTAAACCTAAATATAGAACACAAATCACATTTATAGGACAGTGTTTTCTTTTTGAGCGCAGAGATGTGTGCTCTAACCATTTACAAGAAGTGGCTGCCCCATCCACCTCAGAAGTTCCCTTACAAAGCATACGCTGTTTCATCATTCCCTCCGTCTGTTTATATTTTGGTCCTTTGAGCGGTATTTCCCTTCGGTCAATATTAGATCGAAGCTGTTTTTTTTTGGCGGAAGTCCTTTTTTATTTTCATGCTTCTTCTGCGTTTGTTTCTGTGGATTATTATTTGCATTTTTAATTTCCGATATTCTTAGTTTAGCTTCTGCTTCTGTTAAATTTCTATTCTGTAATCATTTCTGCTTTGCTTCAACTTAGTGAGCTTTCTATTCCAACTGACTTCCAGTACTCTTCTGTGGATTGTGTACGATCTTTTACGGTTTCTCTTCCTTCGATTATTTTTATCCTAATCACGTTTGTAACAAGACTAGAAACGATTTATGTCTTTTTCGTGTTATCTGCGGCTAGTTACAGTTTTTCTTGCTACTTTCGAGACGATAGTTAGATTTCTAAAAACAAGTTATTCTAGGACTATTGTTATCAATTAGGCTGTACACCATATTTATTTAGCGTTAGGTCCTGGGCAAATGAGGATGGAGAGTTTTTTAAATGTCTGACTATAAAATTAATGTAAAAATAGTAGCTTTGATTCTTCTGCGCAACAAGGGCTGGACAATAAATGCAAAGTTCCTGCGAGAAGCGGTGAGATCCACAATTACTTTTCACTTACACACAATCTAAGGCGAGTAGAGGGAAAACTCATAAAACTCTACTTCGTTCACGAATGACGTAGAACTTTGTATACAGTAGTTAATTTATTTAAAATATACAAGGAGACATGGACAGCTTTTTTGTTTGGTACTAGATAACGTCCAGTATTAGGCGTCTTCCGCCTATGATATTGTATTTGGTTTTCAAAAATAAAAGGCAGATAAACATATAAATTATAGTTTTAAACAAAAGAATAATTAATTGTTGTAATTTGCGCCTAGCTAATTTTTTAAAATATCTTCTGTTTGTTTGCTTGCCGTAAAACAAGCTTTTTATTGCGACCGGTTTGCAGGTAGACAATTGTTTGAGTGCAGGCCTACTTCAGATAATAGAACCTGTACACGCTAAGCTATTATTTTCTCATATTCCGTATTCTAGGTAATTCATAATATATTTTACCTTAGACATACCTTATTCCACCTTCGTTCCTAATATTCTTCTTACAAGGGTGTCTAACAGGTTGTTACAACCCCGATAGATAGGAAATCTGTTACAAGTTACACAATCCTGCACACGTGATATCATCCGATTATATACTCCACATAGAGTATTATGTCCCTACCTTAATCCTACATGATTTCATTTCTTTTTCTATTCTTCGTAGGAGGCGATAGCTATAATGGCTA
>JBAIZL010000005.1:32373616-32413616 GCA_036971475.1 Prosapia bicincta
TGATAAAACAGTTTAGAATAAACCTTAAAAACTTTGAGACGAGAGTTGGTGATTTTGATAACCTCGAGTTGACGACAACTTGGCCAACAAGTGGGCGTCATATTGCTTAGCCTTGTAATAGATTTCAGTCAACTAAACAGACGTCATTTTTTAATGAGTTGTTTTCTTTTTTCTACAAGAATAAATAAGTTACTTGATAGGTTAATTTTTTTTTCTTTCCTGTCGACATTTTGTTAAGAATATTATGCGAATTTTGACTTCAATTTACCTAAATATATAAATTGTTATAAAGTTAAAATATTTCTTGAAGCAGAAAAGGGTTATTTCCATATTTTTATCTTTTTGCACCATTTTCATACCGTTGTCGATTTGTGAGTGTGTGTGTTTTGTGTGTGTGTGTCTGTGTGTCTGTGTATGTGGCTGTGTATGCGTGCGCTTATAAATTGTAATGTGCCTATGAATAATAACAAAATAATATTTTTATAGCAATATCAAATCTACAGACAAAATTAATTAATTATGAAATGACCAAATTAAATATAGCTAATTTTATAACCTTGATTAATTATAATTTTCAAATAAATACTTTCATCTGGAAATAGCCCACCACCTACAACAGGCATTAAATATAACAGATAACGTTGACGTTTTATAAGCACTTTATTAACTTATCCGTGGTCTTGCACATTCGGCAATAAATTATGCGGAATATAAGAAAGAAGAAAGAGTTTTTTAAAAAAGGAGACTGGTGACAAGGGACGCCGGTCTCATGATACAATCTCCTTGTCAAGAACTCAGACCGATCCTTAATGATGAGCATCTCTAGTCTAGCATAGGAAATCATCACCCATCCGAATCCAACCTCAAACTCGTGACTCCCGCCCGAGTGACTAACGTCAAGCGCGAGGCCAGGGTGAGCTTGGTGCTACGATCCGTCGTAGCACAATATCCAAAGTCTGGCCTGATGATCGAAACGAGACGAATTGCAATGATACTGCGTTTTGACCGCTTTTCCGTTGGAACTACTTAGGACCAGTAGAACTTTCTGAACGGCCAAGTTTCCGTACCTCATTACCCCGTCTGATAAGTTCGGTCTAGGTAATGCAAGCTGACATTTATCCACTCTCGATTGGCCTTAACTAAATCCAGACTCGGGACTTGGCCCTAGTTCCATCCGGTACGACCTTGAGAGCTGTCGTCTTATAGAGCCCATTTTTACCACATCCCTTTCAATATTTCGTTCTGTAATAAACATATTCCTCATTGAAATTTCTTTTTTCATCGCAATTTGTATTAGCTTACTTCATTTCTCCTACATGTTTTACGTTTCCAAGCTTCAGTGGTACTCGCGTCTCTTTAATTCTTTCTAATATCCAGTTGCCAGTATATTTGCTATGTATAAAATGGAGGTACCTACAATATCGTGTATAATATAATTTATAAAATAGATAAAATGCAGAAAGCTCCGTAAGAAAATTTATTACGAAGGCAGTGTTTGTAAAATACAATATACACAATAACAATAGACAGTACTTTTATAGTCGTATATGAATTACTGTCTTTTTATGATTTAAGGTAGGCCCATATCAGGTTGCAAAATAGCCTTCAAGGGGCATTAACAACACAATTCTTCTAATACATTGAAAGCCATATTACCAACAGGGTAATATACAGGGTAATATAAATGTATACATTTATATTGCCAAGAGGGTTATATTACTTCTTATGGAGCAGCGTATAGAGACTCTTTACATGGTTCGAACGTGACATGATTAACTATAACGTTAATGAGTAATACTTTCCCTCTATAGCTTCTATAAGTGTGGTGTTCTGTGTACCGAACCTTCCCGAAGGTTTCCGAAAGCTACACACGACGTCAGATTGAAACAAACAACTAACTTTACTAAGAAGTTACTTTGAAGTTTCTTTATATATTTTTAAATGCATTTTTTTAAAAATATTTTCAAGTGTCGTGTAATTAATTAAATCTAGCGATAAAGTATGATTTCATAAATCAGCTGGCTTTATTAGGTTATAAAACATTATGTATTAGCAGCAATTTAAAACATATAACACTCTAACAGGAATTATAGCCATGTAGTACATTGACTTGGTAATGACGAGCTATATTTTCTAATTTACTAAGGGCTATTTAATTCATGTTTCTTAAACTTACATTTCTGTTGGCCGCCTCACACCACTGTTTTTTCCTTACTGACTTGAGGTAGCTTTTTATCGGTATGCCAGTCTCATAACTGCTAGATATTGTTTATGTTATCTATATTAACACAGTGTAATTATTCAAATGAATGTAGGCTTACGTTTTATTATAAGGAATATTTTGTTTTAAAGGTTATGAAATATAAAATCAAACGTTTAGAGAATATTTATTAAAAAAATAATAGTTTTATACTGCAGTTATTTTATATTATTACTGTTTTCTATTTCTTTACGGAATTAAAGTCAGTCAATCAATAAGGCATTGCCGCACAAACAACCCATTTTATAAAACAGATTTTGGTATTAAGAGTACTTAAGAAACCTAAGATATAATCGCCTATTTGTAAAATAACTAGTGATAGACAATTAGGGTTGTAATACGCCATTAATGCCATGGAAACACAGGCGGGATTAAGTGATAACATGAACGAGCCTCGATCTGTTAGAGGTGGGAGAATGATAGCTGACGTGCGCAAGATCGCATCCCCAAGGTGCTTACAACAAGGTTCACCTCCTACACTCCTATCAAAGGGTAAGGGATGAGGGATAACTGTAAGATTAGGAAGGAATATTGGTAACAGAAGTGGGGAAGTGGTGCCCATCCATTGGGACGATAAAATTAGTCTTTTTAGTTTTAAGAATAACTTATATTTTAAAATTTTACGGTTATTGGTAATTTGACTTTAGTAATAACTATTTTTATAAACTAAATTTATAGAATATTCATCGTATAATTTTAAATCTATTATTAGAGTTAATCACTCAACATTAAAAGACACACACACACACACACACACACACACACACACACACACACACACACACACACACACACACCTACACACACACCTACACACACCTAAACACACACACACACACACACACACACACACACACACAAACACACAAACACACACACACACAAACACACACACACACACATACACACGAGCGCGCGCGCATACACACATACACACACATGCACGCACGTTGAGAGTACACCCGCGAGCACACACACATACACTCACACACACACACACACACACACACACACACACACACACACACACACACACACACACACACACACACACACACGAGAGCTGCCGCATTCGTTTATACATTATTGGCAATGACATAGAAATGTAAAAATAAAATGTAATTGAAGTTAAACAAATACTCTTTTGAGCTTAGCTTGTGAGATTATGTTAAAAACAAATGAAAACATACATTAAACGCACAAATTAATCATTTATTTACTCATACGCGTTTCAAAGACAAAGGCATCTTCATAAGTGAGTGTTACTACAACAAACTCTAACTTACAACTACCTGTAACTTCTTTTGTAATTGAAGTTGTTGAAACTCAAGTACAGTCCTGCAATGATACAATCATAACCAAGCAAACGTAAGATTGAAATCTGTCAGGGTCACGTAGGTTTGGCAGGCAATACTCTTAAAATCGTCTCATTAGAATGCTTGTTTGGTTTGAAGTATCAGAGATAGTGGAAGTATTTAAATATATGATAATTGTTAACACTTGGTAATTTTCTGTATAATGTATATTAATTAATATTATTAAAAGTATTATACTTAAATCGTGACAGTTTTCATTAAATCCTACCACGGTAACATACTTGGGGCAAATGAATGAAGGTTAAATCAGACTTTTGTTTCACAATTTGAGTGTAGAAAATATATTTGTATCTAATTTTGAATTTTATTAGAAAAAAGTATTATTTAACTTCTCGAAAGGATATTTTATGGAACTACAAGAACGTTAATATTAAATGCTTTAAAAATATCTCTTTAGATATGTTTTATTTTATATTTAGAACAAATAAACAGTCATTCAAAAGATGAATGAAACTATGAAGGAATGAAGAAAGCACGTGTGCAATAGAGATTTGTATAAGAGAAGAATTAGGTTTACATTTAGTTTAAGTTTGAAATATTTGTCAGGTACAGAAGATATATTTGATTACAAAAATATAGGTGAAAAAACCCCAAAACCAAAAAATTAATCAAAAAATAACTAAAATAAGTTACCTAAGATTAAATCCTTATGTACATTTCGATGACAAAGAGTCATCATCTTCAGAGGTTCCTCTTACAAAAGTACAGTTTAGAATACAGAGAAATTAACAAACTAGACTGACTAGTTTGTTAATTTCTCTGTAGTCAGTCTAGTTTGTTAATTTCTCTGCATTCTAGATTGTACGTTTGTAATAGGAACCTCTGAAGATGATGACTTTGTCATCGAAATGTACATAAGGATTTAATCTTAGGTAACTTATTTTAGTTATTTTTTGATTAATTTTCGTGGTTTTGGGGTTTTTTACCTATATTTTTGTAATATATTGTACTACTGTTCTCTTGATATTGTATATATATATATATATATATATATATTTGATTGTTTAAAATGTTTTGTATTTTTCGACTGCCTAAAAGTGTAATGTTAGTCTGCATCTCGCTTGTAAGTAAAAGTAAACATTAGACTTTTCGATTGTAAAAATAGAATTATAAGTCAAATGTTTTCTGTAAGTCACAATTATATTTTATGTCTCCATCAGTGATAACTCGTGATAATAGTAAAACCCAATGTTATGCGATTGTGGGTAACATTTTGGTAGATACCAAATTACTACTAAGATACTAAGATTAGTAGCACTTGTTGAAGTATAACGGTAATCAAAGGGAAAGGAAATAAGGCCTTCGGTCAGTGTTAACACTAACTTCACAACTCAAAGTGTTTAAACGTTATGGAACGTTATGTTTACAAGAACATAAACCAGATTATCACCAAGGTTTTCTCATTGATAGTTTTGATCATATCTATGTTTCCCCGAAAGGGAACTAAGATCCCATTAAACAGATCATTTGTGAGACAAAAGTTATGTAAACATCTAAAGCAATAGTAAAAATTAACAAAGAATACAAACCACATAAAGAAGTTCATTACTGTATTTTAGGACAGAAATATTATTTTAATAACCTGACTGGAATATTCAACTACGAGTATTTGGAGGCTTTCACACGTCGCTAGTAAGCAACAGACTTAACTGTAAACAAAATAAGAATACTTCATATCATTTGTTTAAAATGCAAAACGCTTTAATGTTTATTCTTACAATCCTAAAATGCTTTATTTCTGTTTCTGAATAGGAAAGAAAATACAGTTTTAATAAAGATCACTTATTAAAAATAATAACAAATATCTGTTTTTTTCCACACAAAACTTTAAGGTTACATTGTCTTTTTATAATTTTTACATGGCTGAATTAAATAAAACAAATGATATTAAGAGAAATTACTATTTAAACATTGTTAATGTACAAGCTTAGGCCAAATATTTAAAAATTTGTGTGGTTTTATGAAATTCTTTTTTATGCTGTAGATCCGAAAATTATTATTATTTTTTTACCAAAAACTACGCATTAGATCTAAACTTTTGTTGATTTTATTTTCCTAAGGTGTTTGATAAGGAAGCTGACTGATAAGAACGGTTTTTGGCATTCACGTACGGCAATATGAAGCAAGCCTTGTACAGTTTGGCAATTTAACACGTAAACTTTACCGGTCAAGGACAGACGTTCCCATTTATAGACGAAACTGATTTCGTAAGGAATTGCTCAGTACAGATTGTTCCAGAATACGGATACCGTGGCCTATGTATTTCCTACCGTCTGACACTGCGATGATTGCGACTTACGCCATAATTAACGATAAACGTCATATGCTTGCATAAACAGATTTTTTTTCTAGAAAAATATGATGTAATTATAACTTAACTAACTCTAAATTATAGGAACTCAATTGAAACATTCTTTTTGTAATAGTATCTGAAACTGCAACAATCAATATCAAATATGACTTCAAGAAAATTATATAATGCCTTATGTAATAATCCAATGCCGTTCCAATACACTAACTAACTTAACGTAACCAACCAAATACAAATTTATTAAAGAGTAAATGTTCCTAAAATATTAACCAGAAGTAATTAGTTTCTTGTTCTGCAAAACAATTGTACTTGGTTCTGTTGCATATATTCATTAACAGAAGGGGGCAAGAATAATATAATTCTAATAAAATTATAGAAGTAATAACTTTCCGGTTTATTAACGATTTACAATTCCTAATTACTTTAGGAAATGTAATTTTACGCCAAATATTCTATGTAGTAATAGAAACCTTTATTTTACGAAACTTAACCTCAAAATACTGATTAAATCCTGATAATAATCTAACGCAATCTAATAGAAAGAACCTTTCTATTTTACATCTGCCACTGTCTTATAAACTATCGAAAAACATTATTTCATTTAAATAGAAATATGTTATTATAAAATCTAGAATGTCGTATTAAATTGTCTTGGAATGTTGACCTAACTAGATTTAACTCAAGTATATCCTTGTAATAACTATTTCATACAATGCTACAAGTACGAAGTCATGGCAGAGGCCTAACATATCTTGTGTCTAACTAGTGCAGACACACGACAATGGGAAGTAATGAATACAAATGTCCTGGTAATTGCGAGGTAGATTTTAACCCTACGAGATAAATTACACTGCAGTGGTATTTATCGACTTAATTTGGAAACTTTACTACCAGGGTTTAATGCCCATTCTTAGCTTAACCTAGAAACACACTTTGCAAATTACTCAAAAATTTACGTTTTTGCTCATAACGTTTGAACTAGTAATCAGAATTGAGTGATTTTTGAGTTAAACTAAAAGTACATATAAAAATAAAATCTAAAAAAATGAGTTTTTTTCTATTTTGGCCAGTAGACGTCCCTTAAATATACAAGAAATATACAGTAGTACGCATTTCACTCGTAAAATATTCAACTAGTATAACTTCCTACAATGCAACAATGTCAACAATAATGTCGCCCTCATCAGGGACTATTCTACACTAAACACTAATATAGACAATGTACATTAGTCACTGATGAGGGCAAAATGGTTGTCGAAAGAATTTTTTGATTAAAAACAAAAATGTATTGCTAGTCGTTGTATGCTAATATATATTTCTTGTATAATTAGTCACGTTTTTGTTACCATTTGTAACAGTAATACAGGTCTACATAAGGTTAATAAAGCGTTATTGTGGCGGAAGAGTTTTTGTGATATTTATTTAAAATTTATTATAGTTTTCATCAACACATGGAATAGGACTATGCTAGATTTAATTATTATTTAACACCATAATTTAAAATTGAGAGTTGACTTAAGTAGAATTATCGGAGAGTAATTTTTAGAGTACATAAATAATTGTTTAAATTTACTTATTTAAAGAATACAGTGATGATTGTACTTTTTATGTGATAAAAAACCAATTTGTTGGGTTTTTAGATACTTCTTTAGGTTGTAAATTTATTAAACTTAAAAATACAGTTAAACATTCTTGAGGGTTTGTAGAAGTGTTTACCGTTCAGTGTAGAATTGTCATGAAATGTTCAACAAAACAATTTAAATGTATAAAACAAGCCCTTATGGCAAGCACGTTTGACACTCTCTTGAGCTTCTATGTTTCAAAGTACAGTATGCTACATATTGTATTTGGAATTTACTCACTAACAAGAAAATGCTCACTAAATGACAATCCCTGGATGTCGGGGAGAATGCACAGAGTAGCCCTCACAGTTCCTGAATCAGAGCTCATTGATCAGATTTTTACATTTTTATTTTCTATTTAAAGCAAATAAGCCAAACAAATGAAGCCTTCGGACAGAATTGAGACCTAATGCAAAAACGTAGCCTATACATATAAAGGAGCTGTATAGATGGTATATGATGGCCTATACCAGTTTGAGCGTCTCGTATAAATGTTCAGAAAATTATTTATTAAAAAATTGATGAGTATCCTATCTACAAATAACCTCTAAGGAACGACAAAACTACCTGTTAGCTTTGACAGAGACAATTAAGATAATCGTGTTTGGCGTTTCGGGAATCTTCGGGACAATCCGTCCATCTTCGGAAATCTTGTGTCCATGACGCAAACTGAATGTTTTTCTCAAACCCAAAAAGAGTCAGACGCACCTAAATAAGTTTTCACTTCAAAGTAACACATTCTATATAGTCTTCAATCTCTGTAGATATTGAATAACCTTACTTTGAATAAAGAAAAGGTGATCCGAAAGGAACAATAGCCATAAGACTTTTGTACCACTGAAAAATATAGTTTTTCTCCAGTAGCGGTTTAAATTTATAATAATATATCAAATATCGGTATTAATATTTTGCTTCCTGGGATTTAATTACATTGTGTATTTTTAATACTGCATTATAACTGCCTCTTTACTGAGAATTTGATTCACAACTGAGTTTTTAATTGTGATAAAACTGTCTTATAAATCAGCAATTAACTGCATTTCAGACTATTATATTTTTAAATCACATAATTTTGAACTCCGTGGATTTGTCGTTATGTATGACAAACGGGTTGTGATAAAAGTGTCTTATAAATCAGCAATTAACTGCATTTCAGACTATTATATTTTTAAATCACATAATTTTGAACTCCGTTGATTTGTCGTCATGTATGACAAACGGGTTGTGATAAAACTGTCTTATAAATCAGCAATTAACTTCATCTCAGACTTTATTTTGAGATCACATCATTTTGAACCCACTTTATTTGTCTTCGTGAATGACAAATAGGTTGTGATAAAACTTTCTTATACATCAGCAATTAACTTCATCTTAGACTTTATTTTGAGATCAGATCATTTTGAACTCACTTTATTTGTCTTCGTGAATGACAAATAGGTTGTGATAAAACTGTCTTATAAATCAGCAATTAACTTCATCTTAGACTTTATTTTGAGATCAGATCATTTTGAACTCACTTTATTTGTCTTCGTGAATGACAAATAGGTTGTGATAAAACTGTCTTATAAATCAGCAATTAACTTCATCTTAGACTTTATTTTGAGATCAGATCATTTTGAACTCACTTTATTTGGCTTCGTGAATGACAAATAGGTTGTGATAAAACTGTCTTATAAATCAGCAATTAACTTCATCTTAGACTTTATTTTGAGATCAGATCATTTTGAACTCACTTTATTTGTCTTCGTGAATGACAAACGGGTTGTGATAAAACTGTCTTATAAATCAGCAATTAACTTCATCTCAGACTTTATTTTGAGATCACATCATTTTGAACCCACTTTATTTGTCTTCGTGAATGACAAACGGGTTGTGATAAAACTGTCTTGTATAAATCAGCAATTAACTTCATCTCAGACTTTATTTTGATATCATGGTGAACTCACTTTATTTGTCTTCGTGAATGAGAGGCAAGTTGTGATAAAACTATTTCTTGAATCAGCGAATAAACTACAACTAATACTATTATATTTTGAGATCACACACTTGAACTCAGTTGACTTGCCGTTGTGGATGGCATTATCAGTAGTGTAATCACCAGAAGTAGTTGCGTTTCACGATAACGAACGGCAATCTCGTACTTGAAGCCTTTCAGTGACACAACTACATTACAATAAGATGTAATTGTTCAGAGCATTAAAAACGTAAACCATACTTTTCCAAGGATGTCCAAGATTGGATATGAAAAGTATGGGTTTTGCAGGCTAAACTGCCGTAGAGGACAATGTCGCGTTCCCATTATCGACGTTTATTCAATATTTCAACCAATAGACGGGACGATAAAGGACTGTATATGCTATAAATGCGGGTGGTATCGCGTTATTGGTTGTGCGGTATTGTTTATTGGTAGTGCAGTGAGTTAACAATCAGTGTATTCACCCGAAAAAATGAAACCGTGCAACGCATTATATCGTGAAATGTAAAATTGACAATTTTGTTGACATTAAAAAAATGCTGGTATTAACAAAGTGCGGGTGTAAGCTGATTTTATAATTTCCTTATATTTTACTTAATAATACATTTAAATGAAGATATATGAAATTTTAGGTGTCACAGATCATAAATAGTGGTTGTGATTTGATAAATTGAAACATAGCCTAAATATACCAACAAAACATAATCTGTTTATAAAACAGAGCAATTTGTTATACTATAAGCTAATAAAATACAGCTACTATTCAACAAATTGTACGATTAAGATAGGCTCGTTAAGTTACAAAAAATAATAAATTAACTAACTACAAAATTAAACTCAGGAAACATTTTAACTTAATAAAAAATCAAGCCTCACATCGTACCGGTTTCGATTAATTCCATATTAGACTCAATGTTTAGAGCACTTTGTTTTACTACGGGAATACAAAGCTGTATTACAATTTAGCTACTAAGTATCCGGTTAGGATTGATTTGGTTATAAGAAATCAAGTTAAACTAAGTTATCACGTTTAGCTAGTCATGCATCGTCTCAGTGATCGTGGTGAGAACCTCTGTATATTATTCAACATTCTAACTATATTCTCTTAGCAAATTTAAATCGCAATGCTGCTTTTAGTAAATTTATGTATTTGTATAACCAAACCTAACCTAACCGGACATGTTTGTTCATACATTAACTTATGTTTCAATTTTTATAAATGTCAACCACTATTTCTGAATCGTGGAACTAAAAATAACTTCCTAAGAATGTATTTTTTAAATAATATACGTAGACAAGAAAAACAAATAGGAATGTATTTGCACTTGGTTGAGTAGACTGTTAAAAATATTTGAAGCCTACCATAAAGAAATCTACTTTTGGGATCGAATATATCGAGCAGTTGTTTATATTGCCAGATTATGTAGACTAGATAACCTGAAATAATCGTTCAATGTACTTAAATGCAGTTCAAGGTGACGGTTGGACCGACGTCACTCTTCTGACGCAAGAGCTTTGCCCTACTCCAATCGGCTCATACAACAATGAGCTATAGAAATACTTTGCATCGCTTTCAATGAGATAATAAGCGGTGAACCGTACTTTTCTTACAATAAAAGTTTACCTGTGATTGGTTGGATCAAGACTGGTTTTGTAGGTCAGCACGGATCCTTCGTCTTTACTGATCAATTCATGATTTTACTTCGTCCTACATTTCCAAGGCTACATTTTCAAGGTGTGTTTGCATAGGTAACAACAGAATCTTACATCTCACCTAATAGTAAAGCTCCTTATGCATAGGTTTTAAAGTATTTGTTACATTAAACATGTTGTGTATCTGACCTTGAAGACATGTTGGGAATGTTATTAGCAAGTAAAGAGCCGTGGCTGTGTTTGGTCTATCTGTAAAGTGGATTGGTCGTTAATCTTCTCGAGGATACGTCATTGCCTTTCTGTAGTAGTGTTTAGTCAATTCTATGCTTCTAAATTCATATATAAATATTATATCGCATAAATTCAGTAGTTTTCATGTCGCACAGTTTTATTTAACAAATCATTTAGGTTACATTAACCTGAAGTTGATATCACGGTTTTCCTCTGTGAAAGTTTTGTAACAGTTTGTATTGATTCAAATCTTTCTTGTTTTTGAAAAACTTTCAAATGTATCAAATACATTGTTGGAAAAATAATATAGAGAAGGTAAATTCTAGAAATTAAAAACAACAAGTCCTCATTTTACAATATTTTGTTTTCTAAGCCAAAAGAATTCAAAATGTTAATTTTGACATCCAGTCAATTTGTGTAGACAAATATTTACAAAATTATTTCAATACTAGAAAGATTCTTTCAAGTTAGTATATAAATCAAATATGTTATGGTTTCTACAAAACACTTACTTTTTATAGGGATGCTAATTGGGAATACAATGTCAGAATACTAGTTGCAATAGGAAACAGTGTGTGGTAGTGAACGAGTGATACACGGTTAAATAGCAACAGACGTTATATCTCTAACCAACGTACTTTAAAATCTTGTTTCGTCTTGGTTTCCATGACAACCATCGATTTCATTCTTCCGTTAAGTTTTATAGAAATATACTATGTGATTATAGGCCTACATGTGTTATGACAATTGTTATATATTTATGATTATACATTATGAATAAATACATATGTTTATTACTACATTTAATTGATATAATCTTGTAATTTACTCTCTCTCTTTCTCTCTCTCTCACACACACAAATACGCGCGCGCGTGCTTGAAATTATGAAAATAATGAAATAATGATTTCCTGAGCATTTGTAATGACACATGACTTTCCATACAAACGTATTGTACTTAAGAACATATTTTCGTTGAGCACTATTCCCTAAGTTGAGATCGAGCTTGTGGGATGATCGACAATGAGTGGGCTTTACTCGAACAAGGACACAAAGCGCGATTCGTATGGCTTCCGACAAGTTGCAGAAAACGTAGGTCGACTTTATCATTTCATTTACATCCAATTTCAACGTAATTGTTTTACTTCTGATTGAAGTTATTACAGTTGATAACAATTTCAACTTTGTTTAAACACCTATTATTTAGGACGTTATTAAGTAATATTCACACAACGGGAAAGTATCAGTACGAAACAAATGAAAACGTTTTAAAATTAGAATTTTTTGCAAGAATATTTAAAAGCAGAATATTTTAATTTCTTTTAATAATTTGGACAACTTCCAAATCAAATAACAATTACAAAATAAATAGTTAAATTGCTCAGTGCTACCGAAATCGTTGTTTACACTTAAATATAAAGAGTAAATTTTACATCCAACAGTTTATAAAAATTCTTAGATTTTGAATTCTTAGTAGAGTTTTTAATTATAAATTATTCTAATGTGTAATTCTATACAAAAGTAGTCTAGATATAATGGTGTATTCATACTTAGGGAGGTACTGAAAGAATTAATAAAAATCAGAAAATAATACTCTTATTTAAGAAGACAAGAATACACTGATATAGATACGTTACGAAAATGTTTGTTTAGGTCGTCCAAATCAACATTTTATCAGTTCTTATGGACAGAAATGTCTGAAATAATTTTATTGAATAGTTTATTGGTTTATATACATTTATAATTTATAATTTAAATTTTGGAGTTGTCTTAAAACAAAAATCACACATGCCTAGCTGGTCACACATGCCACATTGATTGGAATAAAAAAATTTGCCATGAATAAAACTTGAACTCGAGAAAAATGCTAAGCAAACAGCGGTGATCACTAGTTTAACTAGATTAATCTATACCACTTTGCTAATGGTATAATAACACAAATTTATTTGCACAAATTCCTATCGATTTAGTTAAAATTAATAAGGAAATCCAGAAAACTAGAAATAAAATTTAATTTTATCAAGAAAACCTTGTGAACACTAATTTAAACTTTTTCGATTTCAAATTAAAATTAAAATTTGTAAACTAACTTTAGAATACAACAATGTAGCCTTTATTTGGAAATTTAATATTTTTGTTAAAATAGTAGTTGGGCTTATGTAGGAACGTTTGTGTAGCATCAATGTTTGCATAGTGAACATATTTTTACTGCACTTTCATTGAAAATATCTGTAATTTGTTAAAGAATGAGTGAAACGGATACAGTTGAAAACCTCAGATTTAACCAAAGGAAGTGGCGTGGGGCAGTTTATCTGCAGACGTTTGCTGGACAAGCCGTTTAGTTTATATAGCATTCAACTTTTTTGTGAAAGATTCATCTCATTTATTTTACACACTTAAATACAAACAGACACACACACACACGCGCGCGCGCGCGTGCGCGCGTTGTTATTTTATTTTAACAACCATTCAATTATAAGCAGGCCTAAAAGTTTACATTTTGGTGGACCTTGGGATATAGTCAACAATGCTTCTTTTATTTAGCTAAACATATTTTCAAAGCATATAAATACTGACAAAAATTAGTTACGTAAAAATGTCAGATCAGAACAGATGTCCATTGTTCTACTTGAGTTTCCCTTTCAAAATGTAAGTGTGAATACTTTCCATGTTAAATTTATTTTTACTGGATGCCTCACTTACATCCAAATGTGTTCCAAGCACGACGACAGACAGCCGTAAATAAGCCACTGTCGCGTTCCAGGCTAATCTATCAGAAGGGGTGTCCTGTTTTACTGCTGCTTCCAATGCAGCGGATTTACGATATTCTGGTGAAGGTTTACGATATTTATTTATAGATAACTTTCGGTAATGGATCCAAATTAGTCCTTATTTTACGAATAATTCGTTGCATTTAATGTACAAGTATTTAATTATACCTTATTTATGTTTACTAATTTGGAATAGAGGTTTTATAACCAATAAAACATTAAAACAAATAAAAGACATACAAAACTCACAAATTAATTATTTATTGACTCATACTCTTTTCAATGACAAAGTCATCATCCTCAGTGAGTGTTGCTACTACAAACTCTAACTTACAACCAGGGTGAAAATAAGGTTACACTTTTATATTTATACTGTAGGCATTGCCACGCCCACCTGTCAAAACATCAGTTATTAACAATACTTCAAATATGTTTGAAACACAACAACTATTAACAATACTTTGATGTATCATGTTTGAAGTATTGTTAATAATTGTTGTTTTGACAGGTGGGCGTGGCAACACCTTCAGTATAAATATAGAAGTGTATCCATACTTTCACCTTAGTTGTAAGTTAGAGTTTGTAGTAGCAACATTCATTGAGGATGATGACTTTGTCATTAAAAAGAGCATGAGTCAATAAATGATTAATTTGTGTATATCTTTTAGTTGTTTTAACATAACCTCACAAGCTAAGCTCAAGAAGAGTTTAATAAAACATTGTTGATTAATATATGATTAGTACTTGGCAAACACTGAGTAAACTCAGATTTTAATCTTATTTGCATTGTTATTTAAAAATGCATTCTTAACCAGGATAAGTTGATTTATTATTAAATTTCCCTAACCAACTAATCAACAATAGCAGTTGAAGTTTGAAACTACAAATATGAGTATTCCCTCGATTTATAAACGCACTTGGAACCTCATAAACTCATTGTTGCTTGTACATTATTAAATAAAGTTAACCAGTGAGAATAATACACAAAGTTAGTTTTAAAAAAACTAATACAGAATTTGTACAAACTGTAAATATAATAATGAGTTACAAATTATATAATTATAAAGTATACTCAACAAACTATTTTCGGTGAAAATGACGCCATTTCAGTGTTGAGGTACAATCCACAACTAGGACTCAATTCTTACAACTTTGAATTTAGCTCAACAGACTAGTTTCGGTGACGATGTCCCATTTCAGAGATTTCCTTACAATTAACGTAAGCCCATTACTGATGATGGATGCTTTGGTGCCGAAATTAGTCTTTAGATAAACTGATAATTTGTGAGAATTGAGTGTTTGAATTTATTAACAATAAATTATGTTTTATTGCCGGTTACTTGATATAACAGTGCACTTTATTGACAAGTTACTATATGGTCAAAAAACATTGAGTGTTGATATGGCTATAGTAGCTATAATATAGCTACTATATATCCGGTTAAGCTTGGTTATATGGAAAAACTAATTTTACTAATTTGTAGCTTTTCACAAACTCCTATGTTCGTATATTCGTGTGTTGTTGCGAGATCGCTAGTTTAATATAGCTATAAATTACTGTAGCATAACATAGTGTAGCGATTTGTGAACAGTTACTTGATAATAGACTTTGGGAGTATTTGCTTTACTATTTACTACTGTGGAATACAAAATTAATAAATACCAAACATATAACACAAAACTAATCCTCTTTTACATAAGTAAAATTCCTTACTCAATTGTTTTACTCTCTAAAAATTAACAAGTCTTGAGGCGAAGAACAAATTGAAATGAAAATAAATAGGTATACAGTACATCCATCTAATTCATGTATTACCGCTACTTAAAGTGGTAGGTAATTTCCTTTCTGAATTAGTCTAACGGATAAGTCACTGAAAAAACAATCTACTAATAGCTACTGTTTGGATGAAAGTAAATTCCGTCCATAAGAGGAGGGATAAAACTATGTTCCTTCATGATGATTCGTGGCTGGGGTTGACTTCAAGTTAATATACTATATTTAGATGAGATCAGAATAAAACATACTGTTGTTATACACTATCTTTCTAGTTACTATGTGAAAATATTTCGCTAAAAACACGGAAGTACTGTTAAATATTTTATAAACGTACTTCTGGTTTTCTGATAAATCTTTAAAAATCGCATTTTTATTGTTTACCAACAACTACCGTCAACAAATCGTTCCACACAAACAGGGCATTGCAAAGGGTAATATTTTATTTAAAACATATTCAGCACGTTGGTACTAACCTTTAATCCCTCCCATGAGTAAAGGTTTGTATAAATAATATTGACTGACGCTAGAGATTCAGTAAATGAAATATCCGACCTCAGCACTGATGCATCCATAAAATATCTCACGTGCACTTGAAGTGTTACTAGTTTTGTATGCATTATTTACAGCGTTAATGCCTGTTGCATGTACTGTACCGTATTTACTTTTACAATGTTTAAGATAATATGAAAGATATATATATTTTAAAATTTTTACTGTTATGAACACAACATAACTTCATCAGCCATTTTAGTTCTAATTTAAACCTGCATGGTTTCATAAATTAAAAGTAGTGTAAAGACACAGCTTTGTAGCTTGTTAAAATGTCATACAATTGCAAAGGGGAATAAACAGAGTTCAAGCGTCTATGTCTTTAATATTAAGACCTAAAGAAAGTTAATTGGGTAACTTTAAACTTATTTTTCTATTATCAATTCGTTATGAAAGCTAATTGAGTAACTTTAAACCTACTATCGTATTATCAATTCGTTATGAAAGCTAATTGGGTAACTTTAAACCTACTATCCTGTTATCAATTCGTTATGAAAGCTAATTGGGTACCTTTAAACTTATTATCCTATTATCAATTCGTTATAAAAGCTAATTGGGCAACTTTAAACTTACTATAATATTATCAATTCGCTATAAAAGCTAACTGAGTAAACTTTAAACTTATCCTAATCAATTCGTTATGAAAGCTAACTGGTTAACTTTAAATTTATTATCCTATTATCAATTCGTTATGATAGCTAATTGGGTAACTTTAAACCTACTATCCTATTATCAATTCGTTATGAAAGCTAATTGGGTACCTTTAAACTTATTATCCTATTATCAATTCGTTATGAAAGCTAATTGGGTACCTTTAAACCTACTATCCTATTATCAATTCGTTATGAAAGCTAATTGGGTACCTTTAAACTTATTATCCTATTATCATTTCGTTATGAAAGCTAATTGGGCAACTTTAAACTTACTATAATATTATCAATTCGTTATGAAAGCTAATTGAGTAAACTTTAAACTTATCCTAATCAATTCGTTATGAAAGCTAACTGGTTAACTTTAAACTTATTATCCTATTCTCAATTCGTTATGATAGCTAATTGGGTAACTTTAAACTTACTAATGGCTTATAAATTCATTAGAAAAGCTAGTTGGGTTACTTTAAACCGATCAACAATTCATTGTTAATGTATATATATATATATATATATATATATATATATATATATATATATATATATACATATATATATATATATATATATATATATATACATATATACACACACACACACACACACATATATATATATATATATATATATATATATACAAACACATATATATATATATATATATATATACACACACACACACACACACACATATGTATATATATATATATATATATATATACACACACACACACACATATATATATATATACATATATATATATATATATATATATATATATATATATATATATATATATGTACATATATATACAAAGTATGATAATAATATGGGGTTGTAGATATTATGAGGAAGAGGCAGCTACTCTCCGGACGTAAACGTTCTAAAACAGCCTTCGAACTTTTAGTCTACATTAATAAAACATGAGACAGGCACCTGAAATAGGTTCAAGAATAAAGAGTCCTAGTACATCATTTTCATTAACGATGAAATTACAATGTGAGGAACTAAACACATTTCCGGCACCGTTATATGGCGTAGAAGCTTAGACGTTCAGGAGGAATCATTTGGAGAGGTGTAAAATCTTTGAAATGGGATGTTATCGCAGAATGTTGCTCTTATATTGTACCGATAACATCACGTTGATTGAACTGTTAAAGGAAGTATTGAACAAAAAAAATGAAATTTTGAACACCAAAAAAATAAGATAAATAGATTACTTGGTCCGCATTAGAGAGGACCTAAATATGCCCAGCTTTAGCTGATGCATGGGACAAATTTTAGAAAAGAGAAATACTTGTAGAAGAAGAAGGTCATAAATGAAAAATTTAAGAGTTTATTTCGGTGCAGTGTCGCTGAAAATATAAAAGGCCAAACGTTTGCAATTATGGTTTTCAACCTGCGATAAGAGAAAGACTTTAGTAGAAGAAGTCAAAAATAAATCACAAATATTATTCGGAAATAAAAATTAATTAATTGCTCTTTGGCTGATCTTCTGAGGTATGTCTCTGACAGGTGAATGATATAGTGTGTAGAGGAGTTGACTGTGTGTAGCGTGCAAAACGTAAAGGTCCTGGTTCCTGCTAAACTCTGTGTGGAAATGAGTATTTAGGGTTAAACCACGAAGCGTAGCTTTGGCCATTTTACCTTCTACGAGTAATTTATCATCCAAGTAAAGCAGTAAGAAGTGATGGTGGTAAAAATAGTTATTTTGTATTATTTTCATCAACGTGTTCCTAAGTTTATATCAATATTTTAAAGATTTTGATAGGAAAAAGCGGTTTTATAAAATGACAATTAGCTTATGCAAAACTCATTTGGGGAAACGTTTCTAAAAGTTTATTCAACTTACATTTTATGGATATCTTAAATTAATAAACAAGTATATACTAGTATTTCTTACTTATTGTTTACAACTTCACACGCACTTGATGAACAAAGAGCTTCCCTTATTGATTTATTATTTATTAAGGGTAGTGAATGTAAAGTGTACTATTTTCCTTATCAGACAAATAAACCTCTTACGGAAATAGATTTTAGAAGATCTACCGTTGGCTTAATAGGCTCTTGATGATTGGCTATCGCAAATCTAATCAGCGTTCGTTAATGTTGTATTGCTTCAAACATTAGTTCCTAGACAACTGTTTATACAACTAGTTTTTATAAATACCCTTGTACACTTTTCAGAGCTGCCTATTGTACATTGATATGCCAATATTTTTCTACAAAATAACAGACATAATTACAAATATAAAGAGTCTAGGTGCGCCTTTTGTTTGGTGGAGAAAAGCAGGGAGTAACTGTAAGTGATTTTAAATATTAATTTTTTTGTTAACAGAGTTTCTGAAATATACTAGCTAAGACGTCATAATTAGGCTTCATTATTGTTCTATAGACAAAATTGGGTTTCATAAAAACCTATTTAGCAACAAATTTTATAACTCTTTTAAATAGACTGTATTTAAAGATACAAAAAAAGTAAAAGAAACTTCACAGTTTCTTTAAGTGTTCCATCGAAACGGTACATTTGCATTAGATGCTAGAGGTAAGAAGAACTAAATCGTCCATTGTTACTGAAGGCGTACTTTGTTTCTTTTAAGTTGAAAAAAAGGTTTATTTTTAAACCATAAATAATTACACAGCCGCTAAAACCTAAAATATCTTTTCTCCGCGAGAACGTCAACACTCTCTGCCTGATACGTGAAAGCACTTCACATCACTTCTACGTCTTTACGTTACTCTAATCTTCTTGGAGGTAACAAAAAGGCGTTTCAAAATTTTCTAACCTTAAATGTGAAATTTGTTTTACTGAAAACGGAACAAATACAAAATATATGTTTTTGTTAGTTTTTATAAAAATTGTTTATTCATTTTTAAACTCGTAATTTATTTACAGTTTTAATATATAATATTTAAGTTTCGAAATTTTATCGAGTTTTACCAAAAATATTTTCATTAAAAACCTCGCTGTAAAATATATTATTTACCCACGACATAACGATCGGCGGTTATTCTAAGTAAAAACATTGTAATATAACTGTTTGCACGAAAATATAAGCATGTAAAATATTTTTAACTTACTTAAATGAAAGGTTTTTGATTGAAATGAGACTGAAAATCGTTTCCTAGCGCAAACTAAAGTTTTGTCCAAGTCAGTTTAAATAAAAAATCTTTTGCTTATAGGTTATTGCAAGTCGCGATGTTTCAAAGTTTAAACCGTTAATATATAAACAGAATCCACAACCAAGAAACATTTCAGAATCAAGTATTCATAAAGTGCTTTTACTTCCACTATTTATAACTTGAACAAGCCAGTTGTTTGTTTTAAAGATGACATTGTGAAGCGATAATATGAGATTGTAGCAAAGTTAAAAAATATTTACAAGGCCCCTCTTCTTACGTGTACGAGTAGATGGATCTTCTTTCTCCATATACTTGAAGAATATACTATACTTTATCTTCATGCTACTAGAGATGTGAAAGGCTAGAAGATGCTTTATCTTTTTAAATCAAACTCAGATACATATTAGCATATAAAGCAACTAGAATGTACCTAAAATACTCAACAGTCAAGCGTTTATACATCATATGTAAAGATTGTCCTATAAAAATCTGCTTTCACAAGAAACAACAACAAGATTGCGAGGAACAAGTGATAGATATCGAAACTTGTAACTCTACACACATATTCACAAACCTCATACATAAATATATAAACAATAACACAAAATCACAAATTTCACTCATGAACAAAAGCAAGAAACTAAACTGTTGAAACTTTTAAAATATAGATACAACACAATAAACAACCCTAAAACCATTTTGATGGAAAAACGCGTTCCCAATACAACGCCATTTTTTTAATATATAACATAAAACAACTTTTACCATGTACAAAAATAAACAGAACTCTACAAAGATAAAGGATTAGTCACCAAAACAAATATATACTTTTGTAAAATGATATTAATTTAATTTCCATTTACTTGAATTTTCAAATGATACGAACCTAATCAGTGATTTCCTTCTTTGGTTAAAACACTGCTTAGGGTCAGTTTATTCAATTAACATTTGTTTTTGCTTCTATGTTTCAGAAAACAAATGTCTAAATCACAATAGAATGTTTTAATCATATCTAAGAATATATATATATATATATAAAATTTATTTAATATATATTTAAGCATATATATATGCTTTAGCTTTCGATACATACATACACTAATACAAACATACATTTATTGGTTATATTAATATAATATAATACATATATAATATATGTAACCTATATATTATATTTGAAATATTGCGATATATATATATATATATATATATATATATATATAGCATACATATATTATATTATATGTTATATATTACACTAATATACATAATATACAATTTATATACAATAATATATTATAAATGTATGTATTTATTATTAATATATATGTATATATATATATAATATATTAAATATGGTGATATGTTTTCTTGTAATGTAGTTAAAAATTAAAAATATTTCAAAAACAAGAATACTTTTAATGAATATATTTATTCATTAAATTATTCTTGTTATTGAAATATTTTTAATTTATTAATTATATATATATATATATATATATATATATATATATATATATATATATATATATATATGCTTTGGATTTCGGTACACGTATAAGTACATTTATAATGTGTGTATCAATATAATATAATACAATACAAAAAATATAATATACGTATGCTATATATTTGAAGTATTGCGATACATAGTCTATATATGTATAATTTAAGTTAATTTTCAGTTTACATAAATCAAGTGCCAATTAGTATTTAGTTTTAATAAAACGTAAAAATTAAAGATGAGTCGTCATTATTATTTATACAGTCTACCCAATACCGCAATAAAGTTATGTAGAATAAATATAAATATTTATATTAACATGAGCAAGTGACCACAGATAAATCGTTAATTACTGTATTTGATTATTAACATTTTGTATTGTAGTATTAGACATATAGTTATAATATTGAAAATATTGTTACTGTACTAATTTAATTATAATATATTTGATAATATAATATATTTTTATATAAATAATATATTGTCTATATTTATAATAATTTATACTACACTTAAATTAAATTTAAAACAACAATTTTTATAGTCAAGTTATAATGATATTGGCTTTACAGTATGAAATTGTAAAGATTTTAAAAATTATTGTCGTTTCGAGTTTCATTAAGGAGTTTTGTAATAATGAAATAACTAAATACGTATAAAATATAATCTCTACACTTTATGCTAGAAGTGTAACGCTTTGATATATCCAAGATCAAGAATCAATGAGCAAATTTCAAGGTTAAGATATATATTTTTAAACGACCATAACATAATAATGTTACGCATTTACAAATAATGTTCAACTAGAAAAAAAGCTATTAATGAGTTTTATATCATATCAAAAAAATGTTTACAAAATTATTTCTCATTAGTTATTCAGTATAGGCTTTACAGTAAATGACTGCACGGTTTGAGAAAAAACAAAGCTTCCACAGGCGATTAAGAAGCCTACGTGGACATAAACAATCTGGAATTTCTATTAAATCAAAGACCGAAGCCAAAACAATGAGCTGAGAAGTTGGCAATTGTGTTCTAGATCAGCTGTTTGCGAAGTCAGTGACCTCTAAAATGGCAGTTAGGTGTGTTCAGCCAGCTTGTTGCATGCTAATGTTAGTGGTGACGTCATATTTTACATTACCCTGAAATTAAGTGGGGAAACGTTTCTCGAAGCATATTGTGACTTTCAAACTTTTCTACTGTTTTGCAGTAACATTTTGTGTTAGAAACTTTTTTTTACTTTTTTGTAAAGGTTATGTTACGTTATCATCGACTCTTGATGAATTTAAAGATTTTGCTAATTACATAAAAATATTTTACTTTACATTTTTGTCGGTAATCTCACAATTGCTAAGTTTTTTCTATCACCTATTCTTGTTTTAATAAGAATACCAATAATTTTTGGTGTTTGATATTTAATATTATTTTTTAAAAATTTAGTATTACGTTTTATATTTTCACACAGGGGCTTACACTTCGTTAAATATGCTTTCGTTTTAACAATGTTAAGGTTTAACTAAAGTAAATTTGCTGTTTATTCGTTGTTCGTAATAGTATAATTCGAAATTTTATTGACACTAAATTATACACTATATAATTATTATATCTGTTATCCTTTACCGTGTACTCTATTTGTCACTACTTCTTGTCTCTAATATGCCACAAATTTGTGTCTACTTCGCGGTTTTCCCCTTCCACATAACATTGGGCTTAAACACCTTTAACCCAATCTAAATCATTCCCTATGCCGTCATAAAAATATTTCATTCACTGTCTTTACTTTTCTGATTGAATTTCTTATAATATTTATAGAGCCTTTTCTTAGATCTTTTATATTTCTTGTATTATGATATCTTATAATTAATGACTTGCTGCATATATTGCTCAAACATAACGCTTTCCCTATTTTTTACATTCGTATTCCCCTTTTAATAATAAAGAGAAAAATTTAACTGAAAAGTAGTAGGTTCTTTCTACTATCCCTTTTTCATAAACAAGAATATATAATTTTTCTAAATAAACGTTTACTAAGGTTCAATAATACATAGTTCTACGACTATATCCTGACTCAATGTATTCTGGAACTATGTATTACTTGTAAGGTTGAGAATGTTGATACTGCAAATCAGCGAAAAGATTCACCTATTTACCTCAGTAAAATTATATTAAGAAAAATTAAAAATTATATATATTCTTATTTATGAAAATAACATTTAACCATACATATTTAATAAGAAAACTATTTCATCTAACTATTACTATATATTACTGTATATATATATATATATATATATATATATATATATATATATATATATATATATATATATATTCTTTCAATTAATTAATTTTACGTTCTTGATATTCTCACAGAGTGTTTCGATGAAATATCAACATTGTTCCCGAATAATACCGATATAGGGATGGCTCTATTACTCACAACAGCTTATTATATCAAATTGTCTAAAAGTTACATTTATTTTTAAGATTCAATAAGAACAAAATTATCCAGATTCATGTTCCGTTAAACCTGGTTTAGAGTAAAAGATGAAACCACTGAATATAGAGAAGCCGCCTAAACATACACACAATGTGTTTGTAGTAGCCTGCCCTAGTAAGAAACAACATTTAACAAAATGATGTTTCCACGTTTATTTGCTCAGGATTCACCAGTTCAGTTTCTTAGACAGGAAGTGACAGTGAATTATATAGCAGATAGTTCAAGGACTGTGATTTTATTGTTGAACGGACGCCAAAACTTTGAAACTGAACTTACATAATTATTTGGAGCTGAAAGCTTTACTCAGTTGGCACTTGGCCAAGGGTGTAAGCAAATCGGTGCAACGGAGTCTTGGAGTTTTTGTAATCGTTATTCCGCATATTGTTTAGAATTACTTGAAAGCGCCCATACTTAGGATGAAAAGCAGTAAAATCACTTTGTAAGAACGTTGCTCTGTTTTAAAATGTTCATTTTCTGCTGGGATACCCAACATGTAACTGGGTACAATGTATTCTATAACTATACTAAATAAAGCTAGTCATAGCTGACGCGTTTCGTACAATCTTCGTCTTCAGAAATTACTCTCGTACTGAAGTCTCAAATAACGAGCTTTAGAGATTGATATTTCCAGAGAAGGGAGATTACCATGGAATTGCTGTTTACGATCAACGATTCTATGATGAAAGAAAAATTCTTTGTATTAGTTTACGGTTTTAAAAAAGTTTTTTCTTATTCAAATACGTTTTTCAAGTAAGTAGTGTTTTTCTTATTTGTCCAGTAAAATACAAAATGTTTCGTTCGATATAAAGCTTAATACAGAACTACAATAAGCCTTCGTATTCCCTGTCCTGTAGGAAATTGATCCATCCCAAATCCCTAGATCCTAATTGGCTATATCTATTCAAGCGGCAGTTTGTTCAGTTATAAAATTCAAAGTGTTCTTAGATGGTAATTGATTTTTTTCCGATATAAGAACGCCATCAAATATTTTAAAAGCATTGTAATTTCCCATTCAGTTTTTGTTCAATATATGTTCCTTTAAGAATGTCTCCTGGTCACAGAGTATTACTTGTGCACTTATCATCATATATATTTTTATTCTCACTTTTTTTTTGTTTAGTAAAAGTTGGTGAAGAAACAGATTTTTTTCTAGGATTATTTTTTCACAAGGATGTTATTTATTATCTTTAATCTAACAAGATTTTTATTGAAATTTTCAAGTCTTTACTATTAGTGTACTAATTTATTTTTAAGCTTGTTGATGAATATTTAAAACAAGTTATTTCAATAAAACAAGAACTCTCGTACAGTCACTATTGGAAATCTGGCGAAGCACACTTATAACATTTCAGAGTTAAAGTGGGTTCTGTCACTTAATGAAGCCCACATTCAGCTGAGCATACTGACATTCCGTATTGTTTAGGCTTCTGCTATTGATTTAAGCCGTACATCATTTTAACGTTTTGTTTGGAACGTCGAAATAACGTTCATTAAAAATGTTTACTATGCTGTTCATTATAAAAGTAGATTTGATAACATCTACCGATAACTCTTCACATATTCAAATTCCGCATTTAAGTGTAACTTCTACAAGCGCACATAGTACGTTTTCTAATGAGAGAAGAAGTGTAGAAATATGATTTAATATCAAATCTGATGAAGATAGTTTTTTGTCAAATCGAAGATAACCGAAATGCCCCGACGATTTCCAAGTGCCATATATCGGACTGGGTGAACACTAGTTCGCGCCTGCATTTAGAGTTTATATGGAGGTTCATAATGGTTATATGGAGGAAAATAATTTTCAAATCGAATTTACTTTTATTAAAAAATATTGTATATCCGATTAAATTAACAGATAAAGTTATGCTATAATACAACGTTTGATTTCATTTAAGGAGATGACATGAAGAATCTAGCATCTTATAAAATTGTAAAAAACATCAAATGATAGATCATTAATATTACGTGAGGTAGTAAGCACTGCGAAACTCAACTGTTGCTTGAGTACAGTAAATTTAGATTAAATTTTCTAAAAATCTGAACTCAATTTTGCAGTAAACGATTATGTTAGCTCAGGTTAAATATAAGTAGCAACAGAAGATGCTTGTTCTTACATGGGTGAAATTTCCTAAGCTTCTTTAACCACAATTATGTTGTGTCTAAGCTCTCATTACGCAAAATGTTAATGCCGAGCTCATGTGTAAACTGATTCACTTAATACCCTCGATATGCTTTTTTATTAGAAATGTAAGCCTTTCAGTAAAAATATTTGATACCATTTTTGAAATTTTCCATTGTTTTCATGACTTTCCAATTTTAATATTTAAGATTTATTCGTAATTTAAACAATAATTTATATATTTTGTCGTAAAATACATCAATCATTATGCTCATATCTCTACTACCAATCATTATGCTCATATCTCTACTACCAATCATTATGCTCATATCTCTACTACTAATCATTATGCTCATATCTTTACTACCAATCATTATGCTCATATCTCTACTACCAATCATTATGCTCATATCTCTACTACCAATCATTATGCTCATATCTCTACTACCAAACATGAAATTAGGTAGAGTAGTTTTGTAAGAGACAGAAATCATAAAACAAATGCTTTGCTCACAGATGTGTTTTAAATCTATCGAGGCTTGACTTATCGCTATACGCCTACTGATAAAACATACTCATAGCCCTGATACAGTCGGCGGATTAGCTGTCACCAAACCCGTTGCAAGTACAAAAAAGTCTAATTTTGAAAGTTAAATGGCAAAAGGACGGTAAATAGTATGACAAAAAAACTAGCTTTGTCGATTGAAAAAAGAATTTTCTTTTCGTAAAGAACTTTATTACACAGGCTTCTTTCACTTTGTATTGTAAACGAAAGAGAAAATATTCTTCTTTTTCATTTAAACAATAGTAAAAAGGCGTTTTACATTTAAAATACATCAAAGGTGCTATTTTAAATTCAAACTTTAGCAGCAAAACTGTTTTACATTAAATCTACCGCAACAATGCAGTTTTACGTTCAAACTGCAGCAACAATGCAGTTTTACATCTGAACTGCAGTTAACAAAGTATTTATACACTTTAACTGCATAATCAGAGCAGTTTAACATTTGAAATACAGCAAAAAAAAACATATTACATTTTAACTACATAAACAAAGTATTTTTACATTTTAACTACAGCAAAAAAGCAGTTTTACATTTAAAATACAGAAACAAAAAAGTTTGACATTGGAACTACAGCTACAAAGCGCTTTTACATTTCAACTACAGCACCAAAGCTGTTTTACATTTATTTTAATTACAGTAACAAATCCGTTTTACATTTTAACTGCAGCAACAATGCATTTAAAAAATATTTTTTTTTTCATTTAAACAACAGTAAAAAGGTGTTTTACATTTAAAATATATTCAAAAGTGCTACTTTACATTTAAACTTCAGCGACAAAGCTGTTTTACAATAAAAGTACCGCGACAATGCAGTTTTACGTTCAAACTACAGCGACAATGCAGTTTTACATCTGAACTGCAGTAACAAAGTATTTATACATTTTAACTACAGCAAAAAAGCAGTTTTACATTTGAAATACAGAAACAAATCAGTTTTACATAAGAACTACAGCAAAAAAACTTTTACCATTGAAACTACAGAAATACAGAAGTTTTACATTTTAACTGAAGGAAGAAAGCATTTTTTCATTTAAACTACAACAACAAAGCGGGTTCACATTAGAATTGCAGCAACAAAGCCGTTTTACATTTGATCTGCAGCTACAAAGCTGTTTTAAATCTAAACCGTTTATAAATAAACTATTTAGGTTCACGTAAAACCTATTTTGCGAACATTCCTATGAATCTAAACATCTGGTTAACAACGTTTCAGGAAAAATAAATAATCAAGTAATATTACATAAATACAACCCTCATTGTAGCAACTATTGATCCTAAAATCCGATTTTATGTAACACTAAAACTATTATTATGCAACATTAATGTCTTGACACTTCTGACAGCAGAAATGCCGTGTTTCTTAGTTAGCCTACACACAAGCTATCCCGCGCCTCAATTCCGTTTTCTGCTGAGAGTGATATGAACTCGTCAACAATGTTACTATACTGATGAAATGGGAAAACCGAGTCCTCCCATCTTACCCAATGTAGAATACCATTTTAAATATTTACTTCACTGCATTATTTTACTAATTTCTTTAAAGTAACTTGTCTGAAAGTTTGTACATCCCCAGCTGGTAATTTTCAATCTTATTGCTGTAATTAATACCAAAATAAGAGTATATACAATAATAATTATTACTACAATGGAAATAATAATTAGAAAATTAAATAATTAAATAAAGTTTTTAGGTTATTTTTACTAAAATAATTTATTAAGGAACTAAATAATTGCTAGTCAGAAATATGTCTATTTTTTGTATTATTTAAGTTTGTGTGTGTCATATTGTTTAATCACAAGTTTGATGCTATTTTTCTTTCATTTTACGCTACAAGCTGTTTCAAAGCAATTGATATGTAGGCATCTGCATCAGATAGATAATAAAATTATTTACGTGAATAATAATTATAGAACTTTTATAATAATAATCAGAATTTTGTGTGCAATACAAATATAATTGTCAATTTTAGACGATCTATATAGAATTTTCTGTTTCGTTGGTTGTAAAAGTAAAATATTTTTAATTTTTCAACTTGACGATTTAAAATCCGCTCTAAACTGTCCTTGCTGCAAATTTCTAACTACCCGTTAAATCTCTTTCTTGATAGCTTTGTTCTGGAGCAAAAAAAATGTCACATCTAATTACATTTCAAGCCTTTTGATTTATAGTACGAAATTTAATTATTGTGGTTAAATGGTCTGTATTTAAATAAATGGTCTCATTTATTTCTAAAGAATGTTTTTGGCAGTGTTACTGTAATTACTTTTTTTGTGTGTGTTTTGTAGGTGTGTTGTTTTATGCCACCTCAATGCAGTATAAAGTAAAAGGTACGTGCATTTGTGAAGATTAGAAACAGTAGAGTTATGGTCGTGAAATTTCCTATAGTTTTACTGCAAATTGCCTAAGTAAAACATTCCCAAGCCATTATTAATAGTTTTATTAGACATTGGTTTATTATAGTTGTATTTTTTTGTCTATATAAGACGGTGCATCTGTGTATTGAGTTGAACACAATACTGGTAGTTAGATATTAGAGAGATCCGTCTGGCCGGAATAACAAAAGCAATTAATTGCTTGCGGTTCTATATTGACGCATGCGCTTGTCAGCTCTGAGTAAATCTTACACAATTGTTTATTAGGCTACGCAATGTGGATTCATTATAGCCTATACATATTCATATTCTTTCTCTTTATGTAAAATCACACCTTTCTGTGCGCTGTTCCCTTTTCTATACCTCGGTTAGTAATGTATACTTTTAAATATTAGTTTTATGCTTTTCCTACGTTACCTTCTCACATGTCCTCTTTACTCGTTTTGACAATCTATATTTCCCTAAGCCGTGACTTTAGTTTGCATCTAGTATCTTATGGTAATGTTATGACAATGTGTCTTTTTGGCGAGTTATCTTATTCATTTTTTAAAAAACTAAATTGTTCAGTAGAGACTTTATTTATATTTGAAAACTTGACTCAACTTTCCCTTTTCTGTGGTAATACTATCCAAGAGGAACTAGAGTTTCCTAGAACTTGTTCAGATAATTAATACAATTAATGAATTAGACACTAGTAGCTTTTACAGAATATTCAAATTAACCTAAAATATCATTCTGCGAACAAATTAGTCAGTACCACATTGAACTAGTTGTATCCAGTTGTGGCTAGAATTCGTTTAGTGGAACTAGAACTTAACTGATTCGTCCAGTGTTGTTAAGTGCTAGTCTCAAAAAGGGCCTTTAGTGAAACTGTTCAAGTTGGAGTTTTAAGGCAAAATTAAGTAATTACTTACATTCTACACCTATCGATATTGAAAAAACTTTATACCTCGTGATGTAGGAAGTCTTCAGGAACAAGAAAAAACAATAAAAATTGGATGCAACGTAATCAAAATTAAAATATTATATAAATAAAAAAATAACATCACTTTACAACAAACATCAAACTTTTAACACTTATTTTTTACAAAACAGAGAATTATGTTATACTACATTAAAATATGGCTACATCATCCTTTTAGGATAAATTTAGTTATAAATCATATAGTGTACTAAGAAGCCAGGCTACAGACCAGCGAAATTTCCTCAATTTTGTTATATATTTTGGCCCTGGAATAAGGCATTTGTTTAAGTTTTAACAATTTTTCCTTGTGCGTTATTAAAGACTTTTATTTTTTTAAGTCAAACCCATCCTAACGGATACTTTGTAAATGTAGGATAACATAATGTCCTGTTTTATAAAAAAATTCGTGATTTCTAAAACACTTTATGCCAGCATGAAATTATTTTATTTACCCACCAAGTTTAATTATTTTTCCGTTTACTGTAAGATATTTTGTATCGCCAGTTATAATTTTCTCAAATATCCGTTACGTTTAGAATGTAAATAATTACCTAAAATCTTATTATAATTCATAATTACTTAAATTTTACTTACACAATTATTCACAGTAGTGTTAGAAATTCATTGGTTAGAACAAATATGGAACCATTTTGTTTACACATCGTAAATAATCGTGCACAGAAATATTCGGTTTTTATGAAATACAAAAACCCACAATTAGAAACATTTCACTTAAGAGAAAATACAAAATCATTTATACGTCTGAAATGTAGTTCTATTTCTACGACGCTCTTTAGAAAGTATATAGGCTACTATTTTGTGCATATGATATACAAAGTAGATTAGGCCCATGTTACTTAGTCTGCCAAGTAGAGTACATTCCTGAAATTTTTTTATTTACTAAAACCTTTCGGTTCTTTCTTACAAATCTAACCTCAGTTGTTTTTTTTTTTTATTCACAGGTAAAACAATGACTACGCCAAACACATCACCCCAGAAGCCTCAACCTCAGAGCTCTCTACCCGCCGGCAAGTGGCAACTCATGATAGCCGAGTCCACAGTCCCGACATCGGCGCTAGTAGGCTGGACTCGAGTCTGGAGACTCGCCCGTCTGTTGCTCGATACGGGCTGTTGAACAGTGATCCTCCTTTAGCAGTGGACTGAGTCTATAATGGCCTTTTATCCCATATCTTACCGTAGGTCATTGCGTTTCTCGTGGTGTCATGACAATATCTACCCTATCCCACGATTTGATACCAGATCTATTACTGAGTGTTTTCTTAAGTAGTAGAAAAATATTGTAGTTTTATCATATCCAATAGTATAACTACTTGTTAACCAATAAACATATTTGTGTATGATAATTTATTATGATTTATTAAAAGAACAATAAATAGATTCAAAACATATATAATTAATATAAAATCTTGAACATTATGGAGAGAATCAGACCGCAAATAAAAATGTCAGAAAGTAACTGGTTTTATTAAACAATGCCAAGCATTATTTTTTATGTAAATTAAAGTCACTAAATGTACGTTAAAAAATAAAATGGTTTCCACTCTTATGCAAATTGCACGATATTTGTTCCGGCCGTTTTTTTGTAGCAGTTGTGATTTGTACAACTTTCATGCTTTATGTGGTCTGATGTTTCAATACAGATTCTCTTTAATGAAATGTAACATTTAATTACGTAATATTACACTCTCAAGCAACCACCTTTATTATGTGACTGATAGTACTGAAGATAACAGAATGTATAACATTCTGTGAATATAATTACAGAGATGTTACAGAGATTATAATTGCAGAGATAATTACGTCACAGACCTGAAAGAAATAAACAAATACAAGTATTATTAAACATCTATGTACAATATTTTCCCTATTTCAAATTGCACTTTCAATTCATTTATTTAACTTTGGCGCCCAATTATTTGATATGTCACTAAATTTAATATAATTGTTTACATTTGATTTAGTCATTGTTTTTCTTTAAATTTTCAGATTGTAGTATAATCAAAGCAATTAGAATATTGTTTAGTTTAGCTTAATCCATGTAGAGCTTAGTTAAGTACATATACGTTGAATAACTTATAATTTAGTGCCAAAACATGTTATGGTACTAGAAATATGTTACGAATTAATAATATATAGTGATTGTAATAGTCATTAATTTATTTAAAATGAGAATCTTTCTAAATATTTATCAAGTATTAGGTATCAAAACAATAATTTACGAAGTAAGGATGGAAAACAATTTTAAATGACACATTGTTCAAGTAAATATGATAAGAACTGTATTTATTAAAAGCGTTTAATATTACGTAAACGAAAATTTGTATCTAGAATATATAGAACAGTAGTTTCTATAATTTATGAAATGTGAACTAATTAAAAGTAAGCACTATTTTGAAATTAGGAAATAAATAAATTTTAATGTATTATTCATCAAAATTTAAAGAGACATCTGTTTCTTATTACAATTATATTGGTTCGATTCAAATTAAATTAAAACAAATTTTAAAAAAAACTAATGCTGAACACAATGGTTATCCAATAAAACAAACTAATCCATAACAATAACTTTATATGTTTAACAGTAAACATTCATTTCGGAATTTGCAATAGCTTTTCATTAAAAATAAGTATTTGATGAGTAGTTCTCATCATTTGAATAGTTCAAATTACATTCATTTGATATTATAAATTTCCTATGTTCTAAGTATGTGCGTCTTTTAATGGGAAAGTCTTTTAATCTAACTGCGAAAAGGTTACAGTTCCCAACTCCAAACAAAACGAAAATTTCGTTTCCAATGCAAAATATTTGTGATTGTAGCTCCACACCATAACAGCTAGAAAGTCTGTGGCGGAACAAATAGGGATGCCTAAAAACATTTAGGGATCAAATTTGTTTGTTTTTTCATAAGCGACAAAGAACTTAACTAACAAAAGCTTTTAATTTAGCACATACATATTTATTCAAATTCATTAGACGAATAAACTTATCCACGTTCAATCCTTCTCAAAATATGTTAATTTCACATATCATTATTACATTAAATTATAATACAAGTAACTGCATTGGCCTAAATTCGCTTCCAAAGTTAAACAGTTTTTGAAATGTACAATTATTGTGTGTGCTCTCTTCCCATGCATCAAAATATAAAAACGTGGATATGAATGGAGGAAGATTCTAGCTGCATAATACATATTTAACTTGCTTTTGAAGCGCCGTCAATGAAGCAGAGCAACTGGGGCTTTAGAAATATTCTAACGAGGTTCATAAATTATGTAAGTAGGTCTTTTGTACCATAGAGACGGCTTTGAATGCTGATGGCAAGTGTCAAGTAAATTGGTTTCCGTCTTGCCCGAGCCCCGAGGTAGTTACCAATCCCACATTAAATACGTTGAAACGATATCAGCAATACTTCAGAGAATATAGCTGAACGGGCGAGTCGACATTCAAATGACTCTTCACTAACTGTAAGAACCCGTTGTGATAGTGTAGAATAATAGAGTAAACTTAAGATTAATGAAATGTGTTACCAGAGTCACTGAAAGGGTTTCTGTAGTGTTTCAATCCAATATTTTATTTGTGTTGATGTTACATTGTTAAAATTGATTTTGTAATAAAGTACTTGATGAAAGTTACGTCTAGATTTATTTCCATAACATAATTTATGAATAAGATTTGTTACACTATTTATAAAAGTATGATGCTTTCGTAACTTTAATATTAGGTTTGTTACAAACCTACTTTCCCATTGACAATGTGTTCATTTCTAGCGATATATCGAAAACAAAATTTTAGGCCTGTGAGGGTAACTATACATATGCAACGAGATTTTTACATAGCATAAGAACAATAAAGTGGTATATGTGGTTTATGCGTCCGTGCATAGTGCGCATGCGCGGGTTTGGGCGAGGGTTTAAAGTGGAAGCATACCTTTATCCTCTCCTGAAACATTAAAGCACATTTAAGAGAAGAAGAAGAACTAAAAAGATGAAATATAGTCTGTGATTTGTTATAAAATAAACGTTAAACTTGATGAATAGCAACGAGTAGCGTACTGGTTGGTCCGTGACGTCACTTTGCTCTTGCGTTCTCCCACTGCTCCTAACAAAGGAAACTTTTCTGGCGATAGCTATTGAGATATTTAGTCATGGCTTTTGCATAGAGTAATAAAAGGTTCCTAAATTGCTTGCCAATCTGTTTGGTAAATAAAAGACCAATACTGAAAAACATTTCAGAGTGGATTTGGTGTAAAATTGAGTATATAATAGAAAATAGCAATTAAACCTCGTAATAGAGAGATGTGAGTAATTAGTCATGGAACTGAGTAAAGTAACGAGTTCCTAAATTGGGTGTCAATCTGATTGTTAAGTGTAAACCCCTAACCGAAACAATTGTTAGAGTGGATTTGGTGTAAAATTGAGTATTAAATGAAAAATGAGTATTAAGCTTCGCAATAGAGAAATAGGACTAATTAAACATGAAATTACGTAAAGAAATGAGTTCCTAAATTGGGCGCCAATCTGATTGTCAGATGTAAAACCCAAACCGAAAAAAATGACAATGTGTACTTCGTAAAATATGGGTATTAAAAAAAATAAATTAAAAAAGGAAATTGTCTGTGTAATTTTTTACTTATTAAATAGCTTATAGGTTATAATTGCATAGTAGGTGGCATTTAAAACGTTATGCGTTGTAAAGCGCTGTAACAACAAAATAGAATAAATAAAATAATAATAATTAAATTTACATACACCTATATCGTCAATTAAAATTAATATCAACCATGACTGTAATACAGTGTAGTGAGCACATGGTTTTATGTCACAAACGTAAATGGTTCGATGTTCGAAGCCCTCACTCTGCTACATTGATCTCTGAGGCGTTCCTTCATGTCCACATGCCACATACGTCCTGACCTCCTACGTCACATCACTTTCAGGTTTCTACAAATGTGAGTTCATTACGCACACACCAAGACTATGAGAGAACTCTCTTTATTTCGATATTAGTGCATTGCGATTATCTGGATAACTTCGATGTCCATTTGGCTTCGGCACTTTATGTATACAAGAAGTTTAATGTGCACCTCTATAGCTTTAAATTCAATTTTTCTGTCTTATGTTTTTTTTTTTAACTGAAATTGCTAATAAATATCCATACTACCCCTCTCAATAACTATCGATTTGACTGAATATCGATTTTCATAAAATCCCCTTAATTGGAATAGCTCTCACACGGCTTAGTAAAACAAAACATTTTGAGTAGAGTTTTAGTCTTCATTTTAAAATATGTTTACTAATATTACAAACAGATATATCGATTTTGTTGTTGTTTTGATTCCTATATTTGTACAACAGTTTCATGAATAAATTTGGTCATTCTGTCGCTCCTTAGGGATAAATAAACAAGAGAAGAACAACTTGCGCCACTGCGGCAGTTATGCGTTACAGTTGCAACAATATCAGTTAGGTTTAATATTTTATTGGTAAATTTGTTTTTTTTTGTAAAAAAATGCGTTTGTCTGATCCTTTATAGAATCTCTAATAAGCCATACTATTTTTTTACTGTTCAACCGGTATAGCACAAAAGTGCTGTTTTTGTTTGCAGAGTTTTATACTTTACAGCACTTTCCGTTATTCCATACTTTGTAAAGTTTCGACACAAGTCAAGAAGCATATGTAATCTGCAAATACTAATATAGTTACTGTATTAGTAATTCATATACTAATATGCATAATTACATGCATATACTAATATGCATAATTACATACAAATACTAATATGCATATTTACATGTATATGCTAATATGCATAATTACATGCATATACTAATATGCATATTTACATGCATATACTAATAGGCACAATTACATGCATATACTAATATGCATAATTACATACATATACTAATATGCATAATTACATGCATATACTAATACGCATAATTACATGCAAATACTAATATGCATAATTGCATGTATATGCTAATATGCATAATTACATACAAATACTAATATGCATAATTACATGCATATACTAATATGCATAATTACATGTATATACTAATATGCATAATTACATGCAAATACTAATATGCATAATTGCATGTATATGCTAATATGCATAATTACATACAAATACTAATATGCATAATTACATGCATATACTAATATGCATAATTGCATGTATATGCTAATATGCATAATTACATACAAATACTAATATGCATAATTACATGCATATACTAATATGCATAATTGCATGTATATGTTAATATGCATAATTACATACAAATACTAATATGCATAATTACATGCATATACTAATATGCATAATTACATGCAAATACTAATATGCATAATTGCATGTATATGCTAATATGCATAATTACATACAAATACTAATATGCATAATTACATGCATATACTAATATGCATAATTGCATGTATATGCTAATATGCATAATTACATACAAATACTAATATGCATAATTACATGCATATACTAATATGCATAATTACATGCATATACTAATATGCATAATTACATGCATATACTAATATGCATAATTACATACAAATACTAATATGCATAATTACATGCATATACTAATATGCATAATTACATGCATATACTAATATGCATAATTACATACAAATACTAATATGCATAATTACATGTATATGCTAATATGCATAATTACATTCATATACTAATATGCATAATTACATGCATATACTAATATGCATAATTACATACAAATACCAATATGCATAATTACATTTATATGCTAATTCAGTTTCATCAAATGACTGTTTTGTGATATTTTTCAGTCGAAGATTAAATGATTGATATTTATGTTTGAATTTATGTCAAGGTATTGACTGTAAGGCCTCTTGCTGTGTCACTATTATTTTGTAGCTCCGTTTCCCCCATTTTGTACCCGTTATTACGTGAATTTCTAACCTTCTCCATTTGCAGTTACTTGCATGTTTGGGTAAGTCGGTTTAAGCGTTGTATTTAATCCTCAGGAAGTTGTCAGTTACAAAATATGATCAAATTTATGATCACTTTGATGAATAATAATGATGAATACGGCATGAGTTTATATTTGAATCATCTTCTGTTGCTGTATTATTTTTGTAACACATTTTTTTTTTTTTGTAAAGGAAATTGTCTGCTGGATCCTTTATAGAATAATTGCAACCTTCTATTTACTGCTGGACCCATACAGTATAAAACTGTTATTTTTATTTACAAAATTTCATAACTTATAGAAAATCTTTAAATTCGAAACCTTCAAAAGATTCGAAACAAGTCAAAAACATACTCGTACTCAGTTTTACTAAAATGAATGTTTCATGATATTTTTCTGTCGGACATTGAATTATTGGCAATAAAGTTAGAGTTATGTCAAGGAAATGGGTTCTCTCTTCCTGTAAATTACCATTATTTTGTAGATCTGTTTTCTCCTTTTGTAACCATAATCACAATTATTTCTATCGTGGTCTATTTGTTGATCAAACAGGTAGGTTTTTACACATTTTATCCAATGTACAGGACTGTGACAATTACAATAATTGTTGCCCACTTCAACATTGATACGGGCTGAGTTGATTATAGGGTACATCTTCTATATTTCACTTACTGTATTCAGATAAAAGTAAATGCTGTTCTTTATCATTTAATGTTAAAGCATGAAAGTTGTTTCCATTTAACAAACATTTCACCCATTTTGGTTTTTTTTTAACTAAAGAATTGAGTATCTATGGAACACAGCATTTTCTTCTGCCCATTAAATTTAAAATTTGACATTGGCATTTCTTGGTATTTAAAACCATTTAAAAACATGTAACATTTTTCCACTATATTTTCTACACGTTGTATTTAGTCCATATATCACTCAAAGTTAATGAATATTTCCCCCTTGTTAGTTTATTCTCTTTCAATTGCTGCTATTATTGTCTGGCGTATTTAGTGTTATATTTCTAAGACAACGCTTTTGTACTCTGTCTCAGCAGCATACCGCAATAAAGGCTGACGCGTAGTCACAGTAAAGCAGATTTATGCAAGTTGCTCCATTTTCAGAGAGAACTTAGATTTTGATATTGGAATTTCATAATTATTTATTTTTTTAAAATTAGTTACATAGGCAGAGGTTGTTATGTGCTAATGTTTTTAATATGTCAGTTGTTCTCCTAACCCAATTCTTCTGTGGTATTGGTGTATTACAGGCTGCGGTAAGTTATGTATTGGTGTATTACAGGCTGCGGTAAGTTATGTATTGGTGTATTACAGGCTGCGGTAAGTTATGTATTGGTGTATTACGGGCTGCGGTAAGTTATGTATTGGTGTATTACAGGCTGCGGTAAGTTATGTATTGGTGTATTACAGGCTGAGGTAAGTTATGTATTGGTGTATTACAGGCTGCGGTAAGTTATGTATTGGTGTATTACAGGCTGCGGTAAGTTATGTATTGGTGTATTACAGGCTGCGGTAAGTTATGTATTGGTGTATTACAGGCTGCGGTAAGTTATGTATTGGTGTATTACAGGCTGCGGTAAGTTATGTATTGGTGTATTACAGGCTGCGGTAAGTTATGTATTGGTGTATTACAGGCTGCGGTAAGTTATGTATTGGTGTATTACAGGCTGCGGTAAGTTATGTACAACTTGAATATGCTCTTGTACACCTTTGTTTAGAAACATTTTAGATTATTATTTTTCAGTTTCACATTTCTTACTTCTCGTCAGAAATGTTTGAGTACGAGTGGAACTAAGTATGATCGCCAATAACTCCAACAGAGAGTAGGTCTATTACACGTTCCCTACATAGTTCTCTCATCTACTAGCTTACAGCGTTGTGTAATGGGTAGGCAGTCTTCCATGAGACAGCGTTGTGTAATGGGTAGGCAGTCTTCCATGAGACAGCGTTGTGTAATGGGTAGGCAGTCTTCCATGGCTCCCATATATTTTCGCATTATATTTTACTATAGGCCTCCAGACTCGGGAACGCCCTAGAAGGCTAGAAGACCGTCGCCCCTTCACTCACACACTCTGACCTGTTTACTTGCCCTGGATGGATTTCCATGACTCAACTAATAGGCCTTGGCCTATAAAACTAAAATTCTATAAACAAATAATTTAGACAATTTTTACTGAAAGTTTTTGATTTTACATATTATTCCTGGGAAATAGAAGAACGACAAGCCGTAATAATGTCGATATTGAATGTAATTTAATAACTATCGTATATTGACATTAAATTACTGAACTTTTCTATTATTTTTAGGAGTACCATATTTCCATAGTGTTTGAACTATATTCCCAAGGAATATAGGTCTATGTAGAATCAAAAAATGTCATTTAAAATTACCTGAACTTTTCAGTTCAAAACAATTTAGTTCCGTAGAACAAGGACTTGAAGGTGACTCTGTGGAGGTAGGTAGGCAGTAGACCGCCGAGCCTTGTTAGGGCGAGTGTGGTATGAGGGTTACCTAATCTAAGGTGCTTACAAATTTCTGGATGGAGTAAATAACGTAGACTGGTTTTATGTCCCTACTTTAATGTTAACCAATATTAAAAATCTTTTCCATATAAATTCCTTTATATATATATATATATATATATATATATATATATATATATATATATATAT
>JBAIZL010000005.1:32416116-32431116 GCA_036971475.1 Prosapia bicincta
ATCTGTTTCTCAAGAAATATAGGTATTGAATTTGTTTAGATAGACAACTTTTAAGATTAGAATATTAGACGCAATTGAAAATAAATCGAAGCTTGCTTATATTCAACATACAGACAAAACGGTCGTATCTATGACAAAATGAAATATCAGATTGTTGGGGTTTTATGTTTTAGAATATCGATAAATTCCTAATGCATAGTAATGGATTTCATAATCGATATGTCATAATTACAGAAAAATATGAAAATCAGTTTAATCGATACATATTTTATAAATCGATAAATATCGTTTATTTTACCTGGTTCCACATTTCATGATTCATAAAACTGATCTATTAGATTCTTCAAGTCAACCTTGAAAATGTTCCGTTTTGAACAGATAATAATTCTACTGTGCAAAGTCAGATATATAGTCATCGTATTTTAAAAATACGTCGATAAAATATTTGTCAATAAAATAAAAAATGCAGGAGGGACAGAAAACCCTGAAGTAACAGTCTTTCAGTTGCACACTATAAAGTAACGATAGTGTGTGATGAATCCGAGTATTACAGATCGAAGATGAGTGGGCTGTCGGGGCGCAATCAATACGGGTCGGCAAGGACTGCTGAAGTAAGTGGCAAAGATACGTTATCTTAATGATCGTCCCTTTCGAGATACTGTGGACTTAGTAAGTTATTGGGAGATATTAATCTATTAAAGATACTGACCAATCAGACAATTATAACCTAATTTTTCCTGTTGTTAAGCACTCCTTTACTAAGTTTGGTAAATGTTTCTTAAGTTGTAAACTAGAAATTATGTCATTATTTTCTTAATGAAATTATATTAAAAGCAAACTAAAGAGAATACAATGGCTTTGCCTATCTACGTAAGGTGTTTTTGTGTTGAACAAAGTGTAAACATCTCAACCGGAATAAAACTCCACATGGGCGAGGATCAGTGAAATATTTGATAATATGTAAATATCAGTATATATTAAATAGAAAGGTTTCTAAAGAGAATTGAGTGAATTTGTTTGATTTTTAATTTATAAAAAGTTTACGTTTATTGGCAATCATTAACCAATTACAAATCGTTGCAAAATCTAATTTGTGAGTTGTAGTTCAGATTTTATTTACTCATATTCACTATGATAACTTTTTCTTTAAAACACCTAAGAAGAGATAAATTATTTCTTTTGGTTAAAGTTCGTTATTATTCAATTACGAAAAAATATTCATTTATAGTTTGGTTTGATTTATTGATTCTGAAAATTTCGTTTCAATTTAGACATTGTAATCAAATTCTACTAATAAAAACTTCAATGCACATCATTTTAAACTCATCAATCTATTAGAATTAATTTGTAAAATGTTTTAAGCTTCTATAAAACATTTAAAAATAAATACTTCATACGAGTTTACTGTAAAACAAATAATATAAAAATAAATTTTAAAGACAGTTCCTAATAAAGTCAAAATATTTTATTTTAGTTCCTTTATATTTTATATTTACAAAATATATACATATTTCAGAACAACAATATTAAGGGGCAAAATAGAAAGCGAATTTCTTTGTAATTTTCCATTGTCCCTTACATGTATGGCGTGGGACTATTATTTTTATTTGTTACTATTTATAAGCTTACGCTTGCATTGTGTTGTAGTTTCTTTTCTCTTTCCTTTCGCATTGTCCGTTTTTGAAGCAAAGTACGATACTGATAATCCAGTTTGTTTATTTTCTTTCTTTTTTAAGCCTTAGCATTATTTATAGTAGTGAATGCTAACCAAGGCAACAATTTAGGTTGTACAATGGAGGTTTCGTCGACAACTAGATAGTGGCAAAAACAATTCATCTACATATTTGAGAATATATTTCTAGCTATGGGAATATAGGCTCAGTGCCAGAGCCCAATATTTCGGACATGATGATAGTTTGTAACGTTCAGCCCTGTTTCCTGGGGTAAGTTTTACCTTTATTGAAAATGTTTATTATTGATTGTTAATTACCAACATAATTAATTTTACTTACCAGGGCTCTAGTCTAACGTCACAGCTCAGGCAATTACTGTCTGTCTATGGCGGTCTTCTTATCTTGAAGCTAGAACTAGGTTACTTGTGAAATAAGAATTGAAAGTTTTAAAATACAAAGTTAAACAATTTATTAATCAATGACAAATTACAAAAGAACAAATGACACCATGTGTCGAGTAATTAACTTTTAATTACTGCTAACTATTCCATACATTTTAATTACTTATTAACCTTCAAAATTTATATATATCGAAAAGGTAGTAACTTAAGTTTTCCAATTTAATTTTAGAAGTGAATATTCAAAGGACAATTTCTACCGTTCATGTGTTAACCGTTTATCAATTAAAATTCAACTTAGTTAACATTAAAATACATTTTCTTTATTATTTTCTAAAACGTACCTGGTTGTGCACATTACTTGCAAAACACTATAACACATATCATTAAACATTGCTTTGTACACTAATCACTGCACATCGCTCCTGGAATCAGCGCTCTTATACAAAAATGACATAAACTTTTACTTATTGGAAACTCATAAATAATCGCTTCTGACTTCTTCTTTAGTTGCGTTTATAAAATTTGTTACCGGCCTTGACATCCTAAATTTTGAATACTGGAAGCTTACTAATTTCTAAGTTATGTCCGAAAATGCCATCATGTCCGTCTCGTTCGAAGACTTTGGAGAAGTGGGGTGGTTGCAAGAATACGCCAACGGAATTTCCCACCCTTACTTATTATTTTGAATATTTTGCTTGGTTCAGAAGTATCGCCTCATGCTTACGTCACATGGCGTGAGGTGGCTAATTGCCTCAAGTTACTAACTCGTACGATATTTTTCTATTTCGCCCGCTAGGAGCGCTCACCACCTACGCTAGCTTCACAATGTGCACCAATAAAACAAAAATTTTCTTTTATATTGGGACGATATAATTATTAAATAAAAATTAAATATGTAAATGAATTTATATGTAACACCTTATTTTTAAGAGTGTTACAAGTTAGAATTGGATCTTAAAATTTTTTTATAATTTGAGTATAATAAATGTTTGAATAAAACTGTATTAATATCAATTGTCACCCCTACAAGTTAAAAACAAAAATCTATTTGAGCTTGACCGGAAGAATAAAAACATTTTTATAACGATTGAAAATTTGTACAATATATATATATATATATATATATATATATATATATATATATATATATATATATATATTATATGTTTTCTTGTTTAATAATTTAAAACAACATAGGTTATTCAAATACAAGAATATTTATTAATTTATATTCAAATATTTATATTTATTCATAAATTTATTTATATTCAAAATATTTATATTTATATATGAATATAAATTAATAAATATTCTTGTATTTGAATAACCTATGTCGGTTCAATATATATATATATATATATATATATATATATATATATATATATATATATATATATATATAAATAAGGAGAACGTGAGCTAATAGAAGGAAGTGAATAACAATAAACCTATGTTGAACTTTTTATTACAAACTGAAACTGTAGTTATTGCATTTATTTGCATGAATAAATGATACAATATGAATAATAAATTTACATTATAATGTAATAAATTCTAAAAATGCTTAATTTAGAAATAAGTTTTACGTTAAACTACTCACAACTGTCGGAGGAAATGTGAAAAATATTGTTGTACTGTGACCTCATTGCAAAAATGCTGATTTCGTTTCATTCTCTGCTGTATTGTAAAATGTACCTTGTTTCTAAGAAACAGAAATAAATATTTTAAGCGTAAATAAAATTGCATAAGTATTTTAAAATAATAAACTTATTTCAAATTGTATATTTTATAACTGTAAAACTTTAATAGTTCAATGCTTTATTGTTGGAGAAGTCAATAAAAAAAAAAAAAATGAAATATACTTTTGGAATAAATTATCCTGTCTTCGAGTGTGAGATTTACACCAAAACATAAAACATGAAAGGTTTGTGTTACCTTTTCTTCTTAAGAGAAGGAATCCGGAATTATATTTTTATTTAAGAGATTTTTTTGACGTTTATAAAAAAAAAACATGTGCTCTACCTAACGTGTTCGTTAGCTTTTTGTGGGACCATTTTATAGTCGTAGCACTCCGATATCCATCGTCTTGAAAGATTCACACGGGGTTATTTTTAACAAATATGTTTTTAAAAGAACATATTATTAATATTATTAAATTTAATATACATAAATATTTAAAAAATCACGTATGACGATCCTCATTGCACTGATTGCTGCCATATATTGTAATTTATTTTAATAAACAAACTAGACTATCAATTTAAACATTTAAATAATAATAATGATCAAAAGTAAATTATAGGCCGAGTGATCGAAAATAGAATTATAGCTGGAATATTCGGCTCCAGAAAAGACGAGATTGTAGAACGAAGTGAGTTTCACAACAATGGACTACAAAAATTAAGAAGCTCTCTAAATATTTTTAGGTCCATATCTTGAAGATTGAAATTGACAGATTACAAAAAAATCTGATTGTGAAAATTTGATTAGTTTTTGTTTGATTGAGACTGTAGCGAAAATCAAAGACATTAGACAAGGTTTTATAATTTTTTATTGCAAGCTTATCTGATGGTAGAGATTGGTCGATGTAGAATTATAGTAGTTCATTTACTTTCCACAAAATATTTTATGAAGAAGTCTTGTGAAACTTTGAAATTAAAGTCTTAGTATTAGTTGTCATAAAGTTACATTACATAAAGTTACATTACATGAAGTTACATTACATAAAGTTACATTACATAAAGTTACATTACATAAAGTTACATTACATAAAGTTACATTACATAAAGTTACATTACATAATGTTACATTACATGAAGTTACATTACATGAAGTTACATTACATAAAGTTACATTACATAAAGTTACATTACATGAAGTTACATTACATGAAGTTACATTACATAAAGTTACATTACATAAAGTTACATTACATAAAGTTACATTACATGAAGTTACATTACATAAAGTTACATTACATGAAGTTACATTACATAAAGTTACATTACATAAAGTTACATTACATAAAGTTACATTACATAAAGTCACATTACATAAAGTTACATTACATAAAGTTACATTACATAAAGTTACATTACATAAAGTTACATTTCCTATGGGACATTGATTTTAAATAAAAATTGAGTTAGGCAATGATAACCTTAATAGGTTTTTCGCCTAGAAAAAAATCCTACAAAACAGTTTATGTAAGCATATAATTCTATGTATAAATATCGTACAAATTTCAGTAACATGTTATAACGCTTTACTTAAAATTCAAAGTAGTTGACTAAATAAGTAATTTAATCAATTCCCTTTAATTTTGTGTAGGATATAATTAATATGTAATATAATTTATTTAATTGTATCTACGAAATAAAAATACCCCTAGTATGATAATTTTCTACTTTACCTGACATTAACTCATGCTATTATTAAGCTAGGTATGACATACTATTATAATATACCTACAAGAATATAAGATAATATTATGGATGAAAAAAATGGCTGAACATTGTCATTAGTCATGTGTTTCGTAAACAAATGAATAAAGGCAAGTACAATTTTTTATTTTAAAAAAACTGAAAAACAGCTACTTTTATTGTTCAAATTCTCTATCGAAGTATTGTTCATTGGAAATTAAGGTTTTAAAACATTTATGCCTTTAAACAAAACATAATTTGAAAGAATTATTTTATTTTCCCACATTTTAAAATATCTTGTACATAACCATACACATGTAAAATAGGTTGTTTTTATAAAAAAATGAATAGCTGCACATGACCTTGCAAAGCAATATACTTTACTGTCAATGTCAATAAATTGTATGGTTTTGTGAGTTCGTGTGCAGTTATTTATTTATAAACGTAACTCATAAATCAGTTCATTATTAATTATAACTTGTCTTTATTTATGATTCTAAACACTTCATTTATAAACGCATTCAACATTTTTTTAAATTTAAATATTGTGAAACATTTCACGAATACAAGACAAAAGCCAAAGAGAAGATTATACCAAAATTTAAAAAGTTAATGTACGCCCTGCACTATAATATTAATCGTCATGTCTGCGCCTATTGTCAGGTTTAATTCAGCCTAGTGGAGTTAAGAAGTGGATCATTGAGCAAGCTTTTGTTGTTTGTTAGGTCACTTAGTGCGCATGCGTCGTTCTAACAAAACAATCTTTAAAAGGTCAAATTATTGCGAACGTCTATTAGCAAGCTTAAATGGAGCAATTTCTATTTTCTTTTGAATCAAATTATGTCTTTCTGTTATATTGATAATATAACAAAAATTGTATAACATATAATTGTAGTAGTACACTGTACACTAAAACTACTACAATAACACAATATATGGTTACGTAAATAGACAATTTTACTTCCATGGGAGGATAATAGTCAGCGACATTGAATTAATATATGTATTAGTTTTGTTAATAAATAATAACAAAGTATATGTTAAACATTAAAATGTTGAATATTATACAATGAGTTCATTTAAGTTGAGGAAAATTCAAAACACACCTCTCTCTCTCTCTCTTTCTCTCTCTCTCTCTCTCCCTTGCTTACACACACACACACACACCCACACACACAAACACACACACACACACACACACACACACACACACACGTACACACATATAAGAATGGATTCGAAAAACATTATAATAATAAAGACAAGAAGATAAGACAAGTAAATAAATACTGACACATAAAAGCTGTTGACACAATAATATCTGTTGAACTGTGGCGATTCGAAGGTACATGTTTAACTTGAGTAAACTTCAAAAATAAAACTATTTGTGCTATTTTGTTTAAGTAGTTAGTGGTAATTTACGAAGAATTAAATTTTTTTTGTACAAATTTAATATTTAACAAGCAGAATGGTTCAGGACATAAAATATAAGATGAAAAGTAATGTTGAGGTAAATAAATCGTTTCTGAGACGAACCTTAAATGCCGTAAGCAGTAAATTAAAAAAAAAAATGAATTATTTGCCTTAGTAGTAAAGGGCAGACCCGCCCAGACGAGGGGCTAGGGGGCAAATGCCGGGTTGGTGTGTTTTTAATGCGGAAAATAAATATTCGTATGGCGAGATCCAGAAAAGAGATAAATACATTATATAAATAAAGTAAAAAAGTAAAATTTTCAAGTGTTTATGCTTTAAATGGCAAAGTTATACTCAGTGAATAAAATGTTTTCTTTACACAAAATCCAATGTCTTAGTTGCTGTAAGCGATCGGCCGGTTTTTTCAATAAAACTAAACTAAACACACACAGATTAGATTCAGTAGCCCTAGTTGGTTTTAACACGGAAACAATAAATTATTTATAATGTCAAGTAAAATGCAGGGTTGTATTGGCCTATGTTGGAAGTAATGAAGGGGCCGCCGTATTCATTATTGGTCAGGAGCCCGTATTCATTTTGCCAAGGGCCCGAAATTTCTCTGGACGGGCCTGGTAAAGGGCATGTCTTGTTAGTAGTAAACGAATCAGTGAACCATTGTTCAAATTATTTACGAAACTACAAATCTCTATAAGCTAGTTTCTTGTTTTAAAGAGAAGAATTTTACTCTTGCTAAACGTTCATTTTTCAATTCAATATGTTTAAACCGTTAAAGGTAATTTGTATTTTGAGTTACATATGATAATATAGCTCAAATACATACATTTTTCAGACTTATTTCAAAATTTTGAAGGAAGAAAAATGTAATTTTTGTGCATATCATTAACTGCAAATATTATATCATTACTTGATTGAATTTAAAATAATACATCTTATTGCAACCATATCTTTTAAAATATTTATCTAAAAATATTTATTACTTTTTATTTTAACGAATAGTAAATAGAAGTAAGCATATAAATATAAGTAACAAGACACATAATAGGTTTCAATAGACCTATCATTAACGTTCGTCCTTATAGACTGCGCTATAATAATTTTAGGTACGTTTGAATATACTTAGTTTGGTCCAATAAGTGTAACAAATAACTTTAAAATAGAAACCAGTAACTAATTAAATGCTAGAGCTTTAAAGACCTAAGTATAAAATAGTGTAAATAATTTTATTTTGGTCCAATTAGTCTAATAATTAGATTTTAAGAGTTAGAAGTGAATCTTATCTAATACTCAAGTCTTAATTTTTGAGCATAAAATTGAAACATTGCAATAACTGTGTAATGTTAGCAAGAATGATATGTTCTGCTGTCTGTTAATAACAACTGAATCTATTAGCAAACCACGAAAATTTAATTACTTTGTATTATTTCTTCGTTAGTTATTTAACAGCAAGAAAGTATACAAAATGATCAGTAGAAAGCAGCACCATATGCTACGAGCTACGTATCAAAATAAATATTATCAGTAAGTTCTGGTTGTTGTACATAGATTGCAGCACCTTACCGCACAGAAACGCAGGTTGTCATTCCTGCAATAGACTCACTAACGAGGTACAAGGTAATACCCCTCCTTATCACTTAGCATAATGTAATCCAAGACCCCGGGGTTCTTGCATTTTCTGTCCCGGGATTTTTTCACGGAAGGGTTTCTTTTTTGCCAGGTTTTTTCATCCCGCTCTTAGCACGACACTTACCGTACTGTTTCATTTCACTATCTCCTGTTTCTCCATGGAAAGAGCTTATGAGCTTTGCACTGGGCAATCAATCCCGTATCCTTTACTCACGGTAGGGATACTAACCGCATGCGCATGTGAGACATAGGTAGCTCGCTAGAGGTTTGCTACCACGAGGGCTGGGAGGGTTTTGGGGAAAGATTGATTTGGATTTTGGAGGATTGGTTTTCTACGGAAAGAGCATAACAGCTTGGTACGTGGGCAATCTGTTCCGATTCCTTCACACGCGTATGGAAATAACGAAGTAATAACGTGAGTAATAGATTCGAAAAAAATATAGATTTAGAACAGAAAATAATAAAAGAAAAGTTGGTAAATGTAGTTTCGGAAGGATAAGATGTAGAAGATTTCAGATGCGCTACTACATAAGAATATATGTACTAACACTAGAGACAACTTAGCGAAATAGTAGCTTATACCCTATGGCTGACAATTGGTATTTTAAAGATTTAAAAACATTATTAATAAACTCATCTTCATTTCTGTTAGGAAACTTTCTATATGTTTGAGTACAGTTTTCTGCCATTCCTAACGTTTCAATATTCTCCTCTGTTGACGCGTTTCGGAATAACTCAATTTTCAAAACTTAAATCGTACTTCTAAGTTCGATTTAAATGAGTACGATTTAAGTTTTGGAAATGGGGTAACTCCGAAACGCATCAACAGAGGAGAAAATTGAAACTTTAGGAATGGCATAAAACTGTACTCAAACATATTTAAAAACATCCTTAATTGTAATATAGCACTTTCTATGTATAATGTGTTTGTTCTCTTACACCTTACTATAATATACAATATCAAGAGCACAGTGGTACAATATATTGCAATAAAAATATTGGAAAAACCCAATACCACAAGAATAATAAAAAATAACTAATAATTCAAACTACATAAGATTAAACCTTTATGTACATTTCGATGACCATGTCATCTTCAGCGAAGGTCTTATTATAAAATTACAATCTAGAATACAATAAATTACAAACTAGACTGAGCTTCTTACAAAAAGGTCTCTAATAGTAATTATATCTGTATTTTTATTAGCAGTTGGAGTTTGGAAAATAAACGGAACAATAAAATATAATTTAATTTTTCTATTCGGTGAATGTGGTAGCATTTCATAAGATTGTATACCACTAACGACGATTTGATTCAGAAGGCAAAGAAAATATATCTGTGTTACAGCTTTGTAGATAACATATAATTATGTTTAGGTTTTTGCTGTTGTTGGTTTTGTTTGCATTCAGATTTAATTGATATTAAACTGGAATTAGTTTCTTAGCAAACCCGCACGGCAAGTATAAATAAACTTTAAAAAGAGAAAAATTGTTATGGATAATATGATAATAAGAAATCAGTAAATTACATAAGTAGTCTATATATTTATGTTTCTTTACTGACAGACAATGTGTTTATGGTAAATCTCTTTGTAGAACGTAACAAGAAATATTTTGTAACAAAATAAAATCAATAAAAGAAAATACAATTTAAAATATACAATAATAACAGATTACTCAATTTTCACACCAATGTCATCTCTATAGTATTCGATAATTTTGATACGACTTATGTAGGCTAATGGTTTAGAACTGATGCTGTAATAATTTAACATTCGACTATTAATTTTATTTTTCTATTGAATTATTATTATGATTTAATAACAATTGATACAGAAAGTAATTTGTAATTTTTTATTTTATGTTCAAAATAATGATCATAAAGTACATACAAAATCTTGTAACTAGATATACAACGTATTATAATAAATAAATAAATAATATACTTAAAAATTTTTGGAATTACGAATATTCCAAATTTCAAACGAATTTCGTAACAATTTGTAACTTTATAATATTCACAAGTTCTTTTGAACTTTGTTATTCTATAATATATCATAATATTTTTATTATTGGTTTAAACCAGTGTTTCCCAAACGTTTTCTAGCCATCGTCCACTTTCGAGATTTATAATTTGTTTTCGCCCACTTGATTTTAAAAACGCATAATTACCTTAAAATTACCAACACGTAAGCTTACACTTAAATATCTACATACTGTATAAGTTGAGAAATCAAGATTTTTAAGGTCATTTTTATCTTAATATATACATTAATAATATATGGACAAATATATAATTATTATATTTAAACCTATATAAACCATTGTTGTTATAAATCTATTTTTGCAACGTTGTTATTGTCCCCTGTGAATTTTACTGTTTTGGAGTTTCAAGGTTTGCTAATTAGGGTAACGTTATGTTAATTTAGGTATAATTATGGTAATTATATAAACGTGCGACTAAGGCTACTTTCGTGATTTGTTTTCTATTCTTATCTGTTTTTACATCCCGAACACGAATCCTACATTAGTGTTTGTCGCTGGTGCCGTTTGTATTTAAAGATACTAAAAAAACATAGCCTAACCTTAGCAATACTAATTTTCCGCGGAAAATACAGTTACAGCACACTGCACTACATCAAAGTTAATTTATTTTATTACTAAACTTAAAATGTAAATATTATACTTTCGGTTATAATTTTATACAACTTTAGTATCTACCTATATTAAAATATAATTATGAAGTATTCAGTCAGGATAGGTTTGGTTGTAATTTTCTGAATCGCCCAAAAGTCTAAATATTTACCAAAATTACAACCAAATCTATCCCGAATCAAAAGTATATTTTAGTATAATTATATAGTAATGTTTTATAAATTTATAACCAAATCTATCCTGACTGGATAGTTTGTAGGTATATTTTAATATAGGAAGATAGTACTGTTGTATAAAATTACAACCACGGCTAGACGTAGGTCAGTGCGCTGTAGCGGTCAGCGCGCCGGGTTCACGCTATAGGCCATCAGGCCGTTACAGACTAACATTAAAAATATTGTTTTTTTAAAAATCTTTAAAAAACCGGCACCTGCGACAAAAACTAATGTGGGACTCGTGTTCGGGACGTAATTCACGAAAATAGCGGTAGTCACACGTCTATATAATTATTATAACTATTTATATTACAATTTTGCAAACAATAGGTCTAAAACACGATTAATAACTATGAATTACAGACTACATGAATTTTTATATCTAATTAATTAAACAACATGAATACTTATGTCTAATTAATGTGAAGGATAGATTTAATGACTTTCAATCAATTTATTGATGTCAGGAGCCATTTTTGTTTGAAAATTCCAAGATCTTCTCGCTTTTCAATTTCTAACCTATTTCTAGACTTCATGGTCAGATTATTTACCCTTCTGTTAACCATGTAAGAAGAAGGAAAGCCTACAAAAAACGTTTCTGTGATTCACCCCAATCCAGGATAGAGCTGGCGAATTTAATTTTGAAATGCTTGGAAAATGCTTTTAGATTGGGCTTTCGTTCTTCATTTGCACTAAGCTCGATTAGCTCTTCTTCCATGGCCGGGCTGAGATCATCTTCAGAAGGACAACTGTTGAAAGGGTCAAGAACCGAATCAGGTATTTCCAAGGATAAAATATTCTCAAACCTTGTACACATGTCTGAATGAAGCATCTCCAAATCCTGACAGTACACAAGTAAGTCTTCTTTAGTCGGGTTTATAGCTTGAGGCTAGGAAATTAGCATCATTTGTTTCGCTCAGGAGTTCTTTGCCAAAACATCAGCTTCGTTATGAAAGACGAGGGAATGCTCTTTGGTTTTATTAAATTGAGTTCATTCTCTTGCAGCTACAAAATTGACTTAATTGAACTTACTGAATAGGTCTGCTAGATATACAATGTCACCGGTCGAATTCATTATGTGTCCGTGCAAAACAGTATCTTTCTCCTTTAAGAATACCAATACCGAGTTTAGTAAAGAGTGGAATCCTTCCAAGAAAGCTCCTTTGGAGAGCCATCTCACTTCAGCGTGAAGAAGTAAGCGCGTAAAATCCTCTTCATTCTCCATTCAGAGTTCTTTAAATAGCCTGCTACTGAAGGCACTGGTTTTATCTTATATACCGGACTATTGACAAACTGTAGAGACCTGTGCAGTGGCTTACTCAAATTTTTGCCACAAGATGTTGTCGATAAATGACACAATGAATTCTAAGTAAACTTTGTACACACAATTTTCTTCACATATGCGAGAAGCCCTTTGTAGCGACCAACCATTCCAGGAGCTCCATCAGTAGCTATAGTCAAAATACTGGTTAGCGGTATTTCTTTAGGAAATAATCTTTGAATGTTTTAAAAATAGTTTCCCCTTTCGTGTCAGTCTTTTAATGTTCTGGCAAAAAGCAATTCTTCCTGGAATTTTCCTTCTTTTATAAACCGTACATACGATAGCAAAAGAGACGTTTCGTGCAGGGTTGACTCGTCCAGCTGTAATCCGAATCTTGTCGTTTTCAAGTCTTCACACAGCGTCCCTTCAATGTTCTCCGTTATCTCGTCAATTCTTCTCTGTATCGTATTATTGCTCAAAGATAATTTCTTAGTAACATCAAAGGGATGTGTATGGAGCACTGCTGTTAAAACCTCTTTAACAGCTGGCAAAATCAATTCTTCCCCAATCGTGTGAGGTTTCCCTGATTTAGCAATCATCAATGCAATATTGTAGGATGGGCTCACCTCATCGTTATTTTGTTTTGGAACCACCGGAAACATACTACTAACAGTGGTCTCATTCAGATAACGAGCTTCCAGATTTTGAAAATACGACAGGGGTTTATCTTTCATGTTGTTATGAGCCTGGTGAAATGGTCCTCAATCCTAGATGACGTCATAGCTTTATTCGTGAAGGTTTTTAGACACAGTAGACAGATTAGTTTTGTTTTATCAGCTTTAAATGGAACGATTCCTTACTTTAAGTAATTCACTTTATACTGTCGTACAGCGTATTTACGTTTTGGCGCAGACATATTAGATTGCTTCCTTAAATCAGAAATAAAAATAAAACTAATATTAAGCTACCACTTTTGGTAGCCTTCATTTGTTTATTGTTTATTCACCTTCAATCTTCGCAGGTCTAACGGTTCAAGGCATAGTTGGGTACCTGAGTAGTAGGGGATAAAACTATTGGGTATTGATATTTTATAAATAGAACTAAAAGACTTGAAGGATTTATTACCTTGCCTTCTCTTGTGACCTTTATATATTAAAAACTAACCCGTCTAAAATTTTACACATTTTTTTCTTACTTTAGGAATAATAAAAACAAGGTTAGAAATTATACGAAATATTAGTACGTCTATTTACTATCGCTATTTATATATAATTATAATGACTACAGTTAAAACGTACGGTACATGGATATCCATCACTGTATATGTATACAACTGCAAACTTAACCTAAAAGAACATAGTAAACAAATTTAAGTTGTTGCTCAACCAAATCAACAGACGAAGCCTAAGTAGACACAATAAGTATAATCACAACACTAAAACTAATCTAAAATGTCCAAACTATTTGTGTACAGTGCACATTTATTTGTTTGGAATTTTATTTTATTCCTTGTTTTTCTCTGTCACAAACTTCTCTTAAAAAAACTTCTTGGTCGTATTGTATATATTAAAAAAACTTCATTATTTTCCCACCAATGATTTCAAATCGCCCATCGAATCCACATTCTGTCAGTTTCACCCTCTGGCGTGCTACAATCTCCCACTACTAGGCGAATTCGCCCAGTTTGAGAATCTTTGGGAAACTTGTGTAAACGTGACGTAAAAATACATTAATGTATTAATAAAACGTATTGTTTTGTATTTTTAAATTCAATTAGATCAATAAATTACAAACCCATGTCACCTATTTATAATAATTTTCTTTCCAAATTTTAGATCAATAGGCTTTATTCGTACAAATAAAACTGGTCTTCAAAGATATGAATGATCATAAAAACTCTATATTAACATAGAGTTGTCTGGAAGATACATTTAAAATGATGACTGGTTTTTGTTATAAAAGGATTGTAGATAGATAGGACTAGGGTATCTTCCCGATACAAGATACAGGGAGATATTATATCTATATTGGGGTCATTAAGAAGAAACTACACGTTATACCCTCCAATAAGCACAAGCATAAGAAGTTGTAGATGAGACTACGTAAGATTAAGAAAACGACACGATAATGCTCTCATAGGGGAAGCTATGGGATCACTTTGACAGAATCAATCACCTTAAGAAGACCTTCTGCCAATCAGGATTACCAGAGGGGTATACTCGTTTCCGGATGGGACCTACAAGGAAAAGAATGGTTTTCCTTGACCATTTCCAAGGAAAAGAATGGTACCATTTCTTTGGGGGAATATTGGAGGTG